>CABHPP010141680.1:5260-15835 GCA_902168425.1 Peromyscus attwateri
ACCTCACACTGATCAGTTCTGATGGGTTGTCATAGAGCACCTCACACGGATCAGTTCTGATGGGTTGTTATATTGCTGACAGTCATCACGAAGTTCAGATACATTAGCATTGCCCCATCTCTGGTCCCAGCAGAGCCCTCCTAAAGCCAGCAAAAAGGATTGAGTAAGGGAATGTATTGGTCAGTTGGTAGAATGCTTGTCTTACACACACAAAAACCTGTGAGGCCAGCATTTGAAAGAGGAGAGGATTGGCAGTTCAAGGTTGTCTTGCATCCATAGCAAGCTCCAGGCTTGGGATACATGAGACCCTGACTGAAAAAAAAAAAAAAAGTGCCAGTGGACACCATCTGACCCATGTGCTGCTGAGCACCAAGCCTGTGATGGTTAGTTTACTTCCCATGAATTATCTGAATTGACTTTCTTACACTGAGAGAAATCTTATTTGTCATTCCATAGCAGTGCAGGCTATGAATAAAAAATCTTACAACTAGCATGAGGCCGATTTAAACAAATGGACCTGAATTAAATGTCATCAGCACTTTTCATCCTCACTGAATAAACTCACCAGGTTCTGTTTGCTCCTCTGCAGCTTCTCTTAAGGACGTTGATCTGAAATTGGACTGTTGGGCAACGTGGACAGTTGTCACACATGAGTCCAAAATGCCTATAAGTAGTCAGATATGGGCATGTTTTAAAACTGCCATTATGCGGTGTTCTTAATTAGTTCTCATCTTTTCTTTATTGTTCTTAGGATAGTGTCACTTTCCCAAAGAGAACCAAAGTGTGGCCATCCTCTACTTACTGACCCATCTACCCATTCCCTGGCATGGACTGTCCAGGTCCAGTAAGAAACAGCCCAGACCCCAGCTTATGCAATAATGGATGGAGACTCGGTTCTGGTCCTCCAGCTAGCGAGAACACTTTCCCACACTTCATGGTTACTTGGAAATGTATTAGTAAGCCCTTAGAGTCTCTAAACAAAAGCAGAGGGAGTTTAGATGTAATGGCTATATACCAGCAAAACTATTTTATAATTAGTGGTAACAATAGAAGTGAGGGGTTTGGAAATGGTGTGTGCAAATATGTCCTTAGAATGCCTAGAACAAACCCAGAGAGTGACAGGATTATACTCAGAATACCAGCAAGACGTCTTTGCAGAGAGACGGCACTATCTATGACCTGGGCTTTCTTGGGGAGCTATGGAGTTCTCTTCAGAGTACATAAGGAGGGTGTTCAGCAAAAGAATTATAATGATAGAAAAACTGGAACATTCCAGGACAGATATTGAGTTGTGTTTAGCGTATGACTTGACCACCCTGGGACATTATGGAATCATAAATCTCTGAAGATTATCTTCATATTAAATTTCTTTATTTCAGTCAACTGAAGCATGATTTCCCTGTCCCTAAATTTTGAATCATGGAACTCATAGAATTCTTTAATATTCAAGAAAGAAGGCAACTTGGTTGTCTTCAGAAGATAAGGCTGAAATCTAGAAAGATCAATCAGCCTGAAGTCGTAAGTCTCATCAGGAAAGTGCTCAAACAGAGCCCAAGTCCTCTAGTGAGGATTTGCATTGGATTCTGAGCCAACCACATATTGCAGAAGAGGCTTGTTACAGTGGCCCTTAGGTCAGGCCTATCTTCAACCGCACTCTGGCTAGGCATCCTGCTCTGAATATCCCTGCATGCTCACAACATAAACAGTCTCAGAACACAGCTCTCTCTGTGTCTTCAGTATCTCCTGGACTTGATACTGACAGTGGCCTAACCAATGCTGCAGAAGACCCCCTCCTATATCCACAAAGCCCCTGCGCGTTATTCCAGTTATTCAGCTCTCCCTGTTTGGAACTTGGTTGTCTTACTTAGAGTGTGATTGACAGCATGATTATGCTGGCTTTTAAAGTCTTTGCTCAATATTGAAGCCAAGGATCTTCAGTGACAACCAAGTTCCAAACCAACTGGTTGTTCAACTGGTGAACTTGCCCTTCACTTCCCATGTGTCCTTGGTCTACGGGTGGCGTAGATGAGCCTTGGTGCCCACTTTAGGTGTCTTTTAACTAACAGGCTGTTGCTGTCTAATTTACTCAGACTCTTGGACAGTATGTGCGTTATTGTTATACACTTTATGTGCTGTGTGCCTTTCTATCTAAAATAAATTTCCAGGAGATGGTGTTCTGTTTGAAGGGAGAGGGTGAAGAGCGAGTTTTTAAAACGTCTTTCTGACCCTAGGTAAACTTGAAGCTACATGTTCTTTAAGAATAACTCTCACCCTGCTTCCCCCTCAACAATTAATCTAACAGCTCAGTCGCTGTCACTGTCATAAAAATCCAGGCAACGTGTGCCTCCCTCCTCCCCATATGAGTCCCAAATGCTTTCTGCAAGAAGAATCTGACAGCCTGAATAGGAGAGTGTTGCTGAGGGTGGGAGGAAGGCAGAGGAGAGGGAGGAAGTGTTTCTTTTCCCTGACATTTGAGCTGGGAGTTGTCAGGAAGGGAGGGCTCTGAGTGGGCTTTCATTCCATACTTAGTGAGGCTCTGAGCAGAGCAACGGGCGGCTGCAGCGAGCCGATCCAGCCTCCTGTAGCACTTCTGCGGAGCTTGGCCGCCGCAGCACAGGGATGGGGCACAGCGTCGGGAATCGGAAGCCAGGGCTAAGTCTTTCACCCTGCGCGTTAAAAACAAACCAACAACCATCTTCATATTACATTTGTTAATGTAATCATGTGCAAGATGGTGTGTGTGCACATGCCGCGATGCATGTGTAGAGGTCTGAGTACAGCTGTTGAGAATTGGTTCTCTTCTCCACCACGTCTGTCCTGGGGATAGAACTCTGGTTCTGAGACCTGACGGCAAGTGCCTTTACCCTGAGCCGCCTTGCCAGTTTTCTCACCCTGCATAAGACCTGGGTCTTCTGGAGAGATGGCTCAGAGGTTAAGAGCACTGACTGCTCTTCCAGAGGTCCTGAGTTCAATTCCCAGCAACCACATGGTGGCTCACAACCATCCGTGGCGCCCTCTTCTGGCCTGCGGGCAAACATGCTGTATACATAAATAAATAAGCCTTCGGTAGCACGTTGCTAATGTGCCTCAGTTCTCAAGTCGGGGCTAACAGAGCTCCCTCACTGTGCGTTGTGAAGTGTAGTTAAGTAAGACGTGGAAAGCACTTTCTAAACTGTAATCCACCACACAAAACTCAATTCCACGTTAGTGTTTGAGGTGTTTTTCGCTCAGTCCTGTGTTAAATATTACTTCGCCAATGGAGATGGTGTCGGTTAACAGGCCAAGCATCTTTAAAAACATTCAGGAGTAACTGCTATCTGTTCCCTCCAATTCAAATCAAACATTTACACCCAAAATTGAAAAAGAAGAGAAGGTGGGTGGTGGTGGTGGGGGGGGAGAGTGGATGGTTTCTTTTCACAAGGAAAATACATGTGAATGCAGCTTTAGAATTGTTTATTTTAAAACAAGGTCTCTCATAGCCCATGCTGCCCTCAAACTCATTATGTTTATGTAGCCAAGGATGACCCCTCCCTCTGCTTTCCAAGCGGCTGGGATTACAGGCACTCACCTCTGTGCCCGGTGCCTGGTGGTTTTTTCCCCAGAGCTGAAATAGAGCCCAGGGCTTTAAGCATGATGCTAGGCAAGCGTTCTCCCAGCTAAGCTACATTTCTTTCTCTTATAATATTTTTAGGTTAAATACAGTATTTTAAGGTGTTTGACCTGCATTCTGTCTATGTACTGGTTTCGTGCCTGGCACCCTCAGAGGCCGGAAGTGGGCATCAGATCCCCGTGGTTGTGAGCTGCCATGTGGGTGCTGGGAATCAAACCTGGGTCATCTAGAAGGGCAACCGTTGCTTTTAACCACAGAGACCTCTCCCCAGCCCCTCTATCTTTAATAGTACTGACCTACAAAGGTCGCTTGAGCATAAGGCAGCATTGGTGCAGAATGGGGCCCATCAGAGTTTCCTGCCTGTCTTCAGAGCTCGGTATCAAAAGTCTACCAGCAGAGGATCAGCTACAAATCAGCTGGGAACAGAAGGTCAGCCCTGAATGAGCTCCAAATGGATCGTGCTAATTTGATCTTTTTTTAAAAAACTTGTATTATTCTAGAGTGTAATCAGTAGCTGCAAGGTGATGTAAAAGACTGTCTTTACGCCCTATCACAGGTTGTTTTGGGTTTGTTCTTGGTTGTTGTTTTAATGTCAGAAGTAAAAAGTATTTAAGTGTGATGACTGAACCAGCCGCTAAGGGTGGAGTGCTTGCTTAGCACGTGGGAGCCACAGAAAGAGACGGATGCAGCCTGAGCCGGTGGGCCCACCACTCTCTGCTGCTTAGTCCGTCTTTCACTGTGATGATTTACTTCTTCCTTTTGCTGTATGTGGGCTTTCTTTAACACCACCTTCTGGAATATCGCCACCGTGCTTCATTAAGCACATAGAAAACAAATTCTCTGTTGCCTGTAGAAGAAAAGGACCTCAAACATTCTAACTTAAAATCCTGCAAATGTTTAAGAAGACAGGCCTTTGATCATCTTGGTTTGGATTGCATAGACAATATTCCTCTGAAAATGTATCGTTCTACCGCTGTTTCCTGCTGACAGAGAGGTGGTTCTAGGTGGAAAAGGTGCCTAGGGAGGGCTGGAGAGGCTTTGAAAGGAATTGAAGGGAAATCTCAGGCACCAGCTTCAAAGCTTGTGTCTATTTCTTGTTTTGATCACCAAGTCCCAGGCCTCTTGTTTCTACATGAGAACAGGCCCTGGAATTCCAGGCTCCCCTCAGACAGGGTCCTCCTCCGGAACTACAGAGATGAATGTATCCTTACTCTGAAGAAGTCACAAGTAGATGCCACAGCCATTGTTACATAATTTTTATGTAAGTAACTTTCCGCTGAATTGCTAGCACATTGCCTGACGCTCTGAGACATGCCTGGGGTTTCTTATCCCAACATAAGGATTAGCAGAAGCCTTGCAATCCCCTGTTCTGGGGAAAAATACTAAAAGATAGACTTGAGTGGCGTTTGCCTGGATCTGTTGGCAATATGATTTATGGCAGATTAGGTAACTAGTATCAAAGGAAGGATGATGGGGATGAGAATTCCAGGAGGAGGTGAACTTGACCCTCTAAATTATTTCCTCTCATTCCTTCCCTACCAGAGTCCCCTGCAGCCAGGGAAAATGTGTCCTGCTCTTGGGTCAGTGAGTGGCCCCAAGTGGTATTGACTTCCATGCTGATACCTCCACCAGCCTGGGGACACCAGAGACAATTCTGGAGTAAAAATTAACAATTAGATAATCCCTTCCCTTTCTTCTTTAAGATCCCACTCCCCAGACAGAGTTTTGGGGACCATAGCCTAAGGTTCTGGGAACCAGCTGAGAAAATGCCTGTTGTGTGGGCTGTGACTTCGGAACGAGAGCACAGGGCCTGTAGAGTCAAGTTGAACTTCCAGTGCCAGACTCTGGGATCTCATGGCACACAGAATGTTCCAGCAGATGCTCCGTGAACAACCACCCTCCCAGGCTGCAAGTTCAGACTCCCTGTCAAGTTGGAAAAGACGCATGGAGCCCCATCATCACCCTTGGTGGGCAGAGACACACACTCTGTGAATTGTTAACTAGCTCAGAGATCCTGGTGGCGTGGTGGGAAGGGCAAGTTCTAGCAGTTTGTTTGGGGACAGAAAGAGCTTGATGGAACTGGCCGGCTGCCTCTGAGGTGCAGGTGTGAGGCTGGCAGGGTAGGAGGCACAGCCAGGGAAAACACAAGGCGGAAGGCTGGGCAGACATCACTGTCCTTGTGGAACCCAGTCTCCTACCCCCTCCATGCCGGGGTCACAGATAAAGAACCCAGGGGCCTTGGGCAGATCATGAAACTTAGAAAAGTCAAATTCCTGGGCCCAGGAAGTAATTCAATGGTAGGAACATGCCTGGCATGTTTAATACCCAGAAGAGAAGGAGAGGAGGGAGAGAAAATGAGCAGGAGGGGAGGAAGGGGGAGAGGAGGAAGAGGAGGAGAAAAAATAGTAATAGTAGTCGTAAATAATAATAACAACAACAACAACAACAATAATAATAATAATAATGGTTTAAAATGCCCAAATCTTGCTTGAAATAGTTTAGAAGAAAACAAGATTTAATTAGAGCATTGAAATGGCAAGCCATTGGATTTAATATAGTTCACAAAATGGTTCTTGACCATTATACACTTGGCTCTGTGTGAGGCACTAGGTATAAAATGAGACAACAGAACAAACCACAGGGCTCACACTGGACTGGACACAGGTATTATCTTGGGTAAGAAATGTAAAGAATACTTGTGAAGAAAATGTTTTTTCTTTTCCTTAAGGGAAACTAAACATCATAAATCCAGAGAGAACATGATCCGAGCATAAGAACGTCTCTGAATGGGTAGTTCCCCAACAATAATAACGAAAAATAGCAATGATGCATGTACTTAGCACAGATTTTTTTCCCCCTTTCATCTAATGATTTCAAAGACTTTAGCAGACACTTCTGTGTTAATCCTCTGGTACTAAAGCTGACTCTTCCATGCTTCTTTAAAAGAACAAAAGAATTGGCATGCGAATATCCACATCCCACAGGGAAGAAAGTTCTGGAGACAATGTGTGCTCACCCTATATGAGAAGCATCCAGCAGCAAATTTAAGGGTCCTATTAATTCATCCAGAAAAGCAATGTCGGACTAAAAAAAAATCAACCCCAATGCCCACAAAATGCAAGCTACTCAGAAGGGAGGTGGATGGTGGGTAGGAAGCTATTTTTAATGCACCTTTGGGCATTCTGATGTTTTTTCTTTCAGAGCTAGGCCTTGAACTCAGGGCCTTCCACATGCTAGGCAAGTATTCTGCCACTAAGCTGCATCTCAGCTCCCTTAGGCACTCTTGCTGGGCTTTCCATATGTCTCAGAGACTTGAAGTCCCAGGTACTTTCTGGGAAGGCTTGTTTTCGGAAATAGAAAGAAGTGTGCTGGGGATTTAGCTCTCTGGATAGAATGCTTGCCATACAACTGTGAAGACCTAAGTTTGGACCCTCAGCACCAATGTAAAAGCCAGGCATGGTGACATGTGTCTGCATCCCCAGCAGAGTGTGGAGACAGAAGCCCACTAGCCAGCCAGTCTAGCTGAAACTCGATCTCCATGCAGATCACTTTCTCAAAAACTTAGATAGAGAAACAACCTGGCCTCCAAACACACCTGCATGGGCAAGAGCAGCTCTGTATGCACGTGCATACCATACACCCCACCACCACACACACACACACACACACACACACACACACACACACACGAAGGGAAAATCAAGATTGCATTTCCACAGTATGGCAGATAAAGACAATAAGACAGTTTGATGACTGACTCTGTCCAAGCCTTTTGGTGGATCCCCTCAGGAACATAGCCATATGAAGAGGAAAATTACAAATGCAGGAATTAAAGGGTTTGCAGAATTAAAGTGACCAGGGTCCCTAATTATGTAGCAACCATACCTCCTTAGCATTCTTGCCCACATTCTCCATCTTCAAAATCTCTTTCTCACCGGTAATGGGATGCTGCACCTCCTTCCCTCTCCTCTTCTGGTCAGCTGTGATTCAAAGGAAAGTCGGTTGAACTCTTCAGGCTTGACTCACACAGTCCTGTCATCCGAGGAAACAGTCACAAGCAGCTGCTGGCTTTCAGTGCTCTAGGGGGTCTCCTTGTGCCTGGTTCTCAAGAAATAGTGTATCATCCACGGCCTTGCAAAATTCCTTTGACAACTCCCTGCTCCTTCCTCCCCCTCCACAACTTCTCTGCGGAGGTACAATTATAAAATAATATAGAAGCATTGCCATTGGACATAGAGTAGATGAGGACTGGTGATGTAGGTCATGTTAGATGATGTTGGTGGAATGCTTGCCTAGAGGGCTCAAAGCCCTGGATTCCATCTCCAGCATGGCATACAGCGGCTAGGTGGCCCAGACCTGCAATGCCAGCAAAAGACAAGAGGATTACTAGTTCAGGCTTATTCTTAACTGTGTATCAAGTGTGAAGTTAGCCTGGTTTAGACCCAGCCTCAAAAACAGAACAACAAAGACAAGTATTAGAGATGGTTTTGTGAAGCCATTGGGGTCTTCACAGATAATTAAGAACATGTCGGGCTGGAGAGATGGCTCAGAGGTTAAGAGCACTGACTGTTCTTCCAAAGGTCCTGAGTTCAATTCCCAGCAACCACATGGTGGCTCACAACCATCTGTAATGAGATCTGGTGCCCTCTTCTGGCCTGCAGGGATACATTCAGACAAAACACTGTATACATAATAAATAAATAAATCTTTTTTTTAAAAAAAAAAAAAAAAAAAAAGAACATGTCGACTATTCCAGACAGTAAAGCATCCAAGGCAGAGTGAGAACACTTGAACAAAGGCTCCTGACATTAGCAGACATAGATGGCCCAGTTCATAAGGTCACTGCAATGAGACTAGAGCCCAGTCTGGGTGTGTCAGTGGAGTTCCTTGAATTGAGACTAGAAACGTGACTTGAAGGTTACACAGATAAGAAATAGCAGTGATTGATTTTAGCAAGGCTGTTGGCTCTGGGTCCAAGTAACTCGCTAGCCCTCCGTCTCTCCTTGTACAGAGAGAAAGACAGAAACAGGAGCTCCTGGGCTAATGGGTAACATGAACAAGTTAAGGTCACAGCGATACACAGGCATACAATCTGTTGAGTATTTTCACTATGCCAGGCAAGCCCGGCACCAATACAAAATAACAGCTCCAGGCAAAGGACACCAGGCATCCAGGGCCATCCAAAGACAAGGCATCGAACAAAGCCGGGACGCAATGGGAAGCAGTGCACTCTCCTGGGGAGGGCACTGTTCTGCTCTTTGTCTTTCCTCTGCCCCTGGACCAGTGACGGACATGCTATTGGAACAGGAGAGCATGAAGTGAACGGGACAGATTTGGCGTGGATGCAATAGGACAAAGAAGAAAACTTCCAGGTTCCTGGCTTGGAGGCATGTGAAGCAGGGAGTAGAGGAGGAGATGGTCTGGGGGGACCTAAGCACCCCATCCCAACCAATTTGTGCCTTGGGAGTGATGACTCCCAGTGTGACTCTGTTAGGTATACAGTCTTTAAGAAAGTAACTATGATAAAATAAGGTCTTGAAGGTAGGACTCTAGTCTGGAAGAGCTGGGGTCTTTGGAACCAGAAAGACAGAAAAACACTAGCGAGCTCTCCACACCCTTTCAACCAGAGAAGAGTCAGTCAGTCGCTACTGGCACTTTTATTCTGGACTTTTAGCCTTCAGAACAATGAGAAAAGAAATGTCTGTCATTTAAGCCATCCGGTCTCAAGTATTTTGTGATGGCAGTTAAAGCGGATATACACAATGGGAACGACAGTTAACTCACTTACTGATGAAGGCCCACTGTGGATGGAAAGCAAGCCATGGGTTAGGCAGGGCTTGGTATCCTGCGCAGGTGAGAGGCTGAGAAGGACCAGGCAGAGGAGCAGGGGTTGTTTAAAACCTTAGACTGATGAATTATGGTGACTTTCCTTGAATCTGAGATGCAGCCCAGACCTGAGCTAAGGGTAAAGCAAGAATGAGAGATGGCTCAACGTTTAAGAGCACTGGCTGCTCTTCCAGAGGTCCTGAGTTCAATTCCCAGCAACCACATGGTGGGTCACAACCACCTGTAATGAGATCCGGTGCCCTCTTCTGGCCTGCAGGCATACACGCAGGCAGAACACTGTATATAAATAATAAATAATAAGAATATATTTATTATAAAAATAATAAATAAAAAGAAAGAATTTAAAAAAAGAATTAGCATTTCTTAGTTGTAAGCAAGAGGAATTGAAGTCAGGAGTGATTCACAGTACAGGTCTCATGGATCTATAATGGAAGTAGAGAATCACTGAAACCCGAGGTCAGAATTCTAAAGTGTATCATCTTGAAGGCCAGCCTTCAAAAAGTTTCCGACACAGAATGTCCCCAGCACTGTCAGCTGGAGCACATCACAGGCAGCATGGGGGGGACTCCTTCCTGGCCCCACTGTTCTTCCTTCTCTCTATTCCTGAGGCAGGCTCAAGTTTCTGGCTGTCCTAGGGACTGGTTGTCTCAGACACCCATACTCGGCCATGTGACAGACCCTGCCCCATTACCAATGGCTGTGAGCGAGGTGTGGGGTTGACGGGCACTTTCACAGGAGCATTTCAGGTGGAGAGTAGGACACTAAGATCATTACTTTGGGTTTTAGGCTTGCTTGATTTAAAGGATGTTTAGTTGAAAACACAGGACTTCAGGAAAATTCAGCAAGTATTTAAAGACGTGGACTACTCAGCTGAGCAGGGAAAGCCATGGAGACAGGTTCAGGGGTGATAGATAAACACCCATCTCCAATTAATGAAGCAAGAAGGGGCCACATTTCTAGGATACAAAATTAAAACAATACCAAAGCATAGTTTCTGGGAAATTAAAGTCTTTCAGTATGTGTTGAAAGGGAGGTCATACCCCACCCCGAATCGGTACAGCACATACTCAGCACCAAATTCTTAGCACAAGGAGATTTATTATTACTGGGGGGGGGGG
>CABHPP010141680.1:15935-28531 GCA_902168425.1 Peromyscus attwateri
GAGAGAGAGAGAGAGAGAGAGAGAGAGAGAGAGAGAGAGAGAGAGCGAGAGCGCAAGAGGGGGGATTCTGCAGGAGTGGGTTTTTAAGGAGAAAAGGGGAAGTCTGGCCTAGGGTGAGCTGGTAAATCCTGATTGGACATGCTCACCAAATAATGAATGTTGATTGTTGAACCTTGGTGTTTTGTCTCAGGAATGAGTCGGTGCCCAAATAAGGGAATAGACCTTGGGAGCTAGCTTTAGGAATGGAACAGTTTTTAGCAAGGGAGAAGAAAGGGGGTAAGAAGGGAAGACCTGTCTGCAGTGTTTGCGGTGCTTGGGCCTGCTAGAGCACCTCCACCTGTCTTCCCTCACAGTCACCACTGTAAATGGTCATACATTTTACACACACACACACACACACACACACACACACACACACACACACTCACGTTTACATCTGCAAAATTTGTCCGTATCCTTTTAGTTCAGTTTTTTCATCAAAAGTCTTAGAGGCAGGTGCACTCAATACCTACAAACCTATGTTATTCCATCTGCAGTTGGCATTCTGTTGAATGGATCAGACATTATTTATTCACTATCCACTTCCAAAATTAGATTCAGTCCAGCGATTCTGAATTAGAAGCTGTGCTTCAACGGCATTCTGGAACATGTCTGAATACAGCCCAGATTCTTAGAAATGAGTTGCTGGGTTGAAAGAGTTACACATTTTGCCCACTGTCTTCACCTGGCATCCATCCTCTATAACAGTGGTTCTCAGCCTTCCTAATGCTGTGGTCCTCAGGCTGTGCTGACCCCAACCATAAAATTATTTTCGTTGCTACTTCATAACTGCAATTTTACTACTGTTATGGATCATAATGTAAATATCTGATATGCAGGATCAGATGATATGTGATCCCTGTGAAAGGGTCATTTGATCCCAAAAAGGTTCATGACCCACAGGCTGAGAACCACTGCTCTATAAGGTGGTACCAATATACACTGCTAGCAATAAAGGATGATGTATAGTTATTACCCCACATCTGGACTGCTTAAGCTATTTTAGGTCATGGACTCCTTTAAAATTTTGTGGATCTGTGTTCTAGGAAAATATGCAGATATATCACATACATGCTGCAAATAGTTTCTGTAGGTTTTAACCACCTGGGAGCCTGCCCCCTTGTATGAAATAACTCTGAATACTCGAGCGTGAATGGGTCTCCATCTTTAACTGCTCACAAGAATCACCTGCAGAGCTTGGACATGCTACCAGGCCAGACCACTATCCAGAGCAGATCCATCAGGCTTCCTAGGATGGAGCTCATGGTCAGCAGATTCTGCAATCTATACATGTGGTTTTAACTCACAACCAGACTCAAAAGCTTCTCTCATAGAGGAGGGGCCTGAGGGAACTAGAGAACTAAGTAGGACCCAGTGGCATGGCTCAGCAGGTAAATGTGCTTGCTGCTGAGCCCGACAGTCTGCATTCTATCCTTGAGACCTGCACGGTGGAAAAGGAACTGGCCCTACAAGTTCTTCTTTTGACCTCCGTATGTATACCCTGGCGTGCATTCACATGACCCACCCCCCAACACTAAATAAACACAATTAAAACAATTGTTTTTTAAGAATGAAGACAGGGCTGAGGAGATGGCTCAGCAAGTCAGGAACACTGGCTGCTCTTCCAGAGGACCCAGGTTCAATTCCCAGCACTCACATGGCAGCTCACAGCTCTCTGTAACTCCAGTTCCAGGGGCTCCGACACCCTCTTCTGGCCTCCATGAACCCTAGGCACTCACATGGTACACAGACATACATACAAGCAGAACACCCACACACATAAAATAAAATGATAATAAAAATGTAAAAATAAATCAATAAAAGAACAAAGGCAATGTGGATCAGCAGAGGAGAAATGAGAAAAAAAAAAAAAAAACAACTGGTGTTTTAGAGCAGGGCCAGCTCAGATTTCGGCATCCTCCCAGCTTCTCCCACACTGGCTGAGCCATGGACGTGGCATGAAAGACACCTTGCCGTGCCGTGCCCACCCGAGGAGGCCTTGCGCCCCTGACCCTTACCCCATTGTCCCTCCTTGCTGAGTCATTCTTTTGGGTGTTGTCTCAGCCCATCATCTGCTGCGGTTACAAAATACCTTCGAGAAGATGACTTCAGGGAGAGACATTTATTTTGGCTCGTGGCCCTGTAGGCTGGGGACCCCACAAACAGGGTGATGGCATGGACCTACTTCAACTCATGACAGAGAGCAGAAAGGCAGGCAGGTTGGTACAGCAGGGACACACACACACACACACACACACACACACACACAGTGGCCTCACTATGTAACAACCCAATCTTGGAGAAACTAATCTAGTCCCTGGAGAAAGGTATTAATGTCCCCTCTGGTTCACAGTGCTGGAGAGCAAACATGGGCTCGTGTAAGGTAAGCACTTACTACCCAGTTACATCCCCAGACCTTATGGCAATCCCTCCAGATGATCAAGTCATCAAGGTTCCACCTTCCAACACCATTGCAACAACAGTCAAATATCCACAAGTGCTTCAGAGGGGACACGTGACACTCACACCAGAGCAGCTATGTGTATCCACCTTCTCCTTGGCCTGTGGTTCTCAAGAATGAAGTGGGGAGCCAGCAGCAGTCCCTGGGAATGCGAACCCCCTTGCCCTACCTGGGTCTGGCTCCATCAGACATCTGGAGAAGGCCCAGCACTCCCAGTTTCCATCAGCCTCCTTAGAGACCCAGGCAAGTGTCTTGATCAGTTGGAACTGCCAGCCAGGAGTTGACCAAATATGTGGACTTTCTAGCATTTTTTTTTCTTTGGAGTTCTCTTACACGGGGGAGACGAGTGTCAGGGAAATCCCACAGAGGATGCCAAGTGACTAGACTAGGGCTAAATCCTGGAGAAGTTAGGCTTGGAGTTAAAGAAAAGAAACTTGCTAACATTTGGGCCAGGAGAAGACATGTACTACAGTGCTGTTGAAAATCAGGGCTTAGACAGCCTTGACCCCAGCCCTTCCCACTTCCCTTAAATGATTGACAGGTCACATTGGTTCAGCATGTGGATCTTCTAAGGAAGAGGTTTCATAATTTTCATCCTATTTTCCAGGGGATTCACAGTCCCAATGTGGTTAGTTACCATTGCTGAAAAGGAAATTGCTTTCTGGTTTAATAAATTATATTAGCTTTAGAAGCAGTGTTTCTTGTGGTGGGGTCAGACTGGTATTAAAATTGTCTGTGCTGAGTGTGGCATGCACGTCCCTGAGCCACATTCCTGACCTCTGGAGCTGACACCTGAGAATCTGCATTTTTAAACAAGTTCTCCAGGTGAATGAGACATTCTGATACTGCCTTGGGCTCCAAATGTAAAAGCCAGCAATGCCAGGGCTGGGAGAGAGCTCAGTTGGTAGAGTGCTTGTCTTGCAAGTTCAATTCCCAGAACCCAAAGAAAAAAGACAGATGATGTGTAACCTACTTATAGCTAATTCTAGCAGTAAAGAGGTAGAACCCCGTGGATACCTGGAATGCCTCAACCGCTCACCTAGCCTACTCTGAATTCCTAGCCAGTGAGATACCACTTTTCAAAAAACAAAGTGAACAGGACCTGATGAATGACACCTAAACCTGACCTCTGGCCTGAATACACACACACACACACACACACACACACACACACACACACACACACAGTTCTAAGAAAGCTAAATTAACTATGAATTTCGAATACATATTAGTCACCAAAAACATGGTGCTAAGGTCTAAAAAGCCCTTGCTATCAATCCCCTAAATGCTACCAAACTGGGAGTGACACCAGGCTCCTCCTTCCTAGTCCTCTCTCTCCATGATCGTCCCCTTAAATGTTGTCTCCTGTATGTCATCATATGGCTGCAGAGGAGCCTAGCTCGGATATTGTCTTCAAACCCCAGTAACTCAAAACAGCTTCCCAGGATGGGAGACCTTCAAAGGCACGCTGGAAGAGGATAGCCAGAAGAAAGGCCTAAGAAAGAACTGTTAATAAACACACCAGCCTACCTAAGCCACATCCTCTCTAGTGCCGGGTGATGTGTGTTTCCTGGAACACATCCCCTTCCCACCTGCTTTACCATGTGCTTGGTACATTTTACCAAAAATCCATCATCATAGTTCGTTTTCTCTCACGGAACCTCACAGAACGGCCGTTGACGAAGGAACGAGATTGATTTCTTGCAGTTCTGGAAGCTGGGAAATTTAAGAGCAATGAGAAGGATAAACTAGTGAGAAGCTTTTAGCTGGTAAGGATGATACAGAAGCCTGAAGCAGCACAGGGTGTCTGATGCAAGAGAGGGCAACTGTGCCAGAGAGAGCAGGCTTTTATGACAAAGCCACTCCCTCCATTACCCATTAAGCCATTAATCCCTGAGTGAACTAATAGGTCCATGAGGGCCAAGCCCTCGTGACCCAGTCCTCTCCTAAAGGTCTCACCTCTCAAGTGTCATTAACATATCACTTTAGGGATTAAGTCTCTAGCACATAAAATTTGGAAGATTCATTCAAACAGTAGCATCCACTGATGGCATATTGTGACTTCTGAAAGTTTAAATATTTAATACTTAGAACTTAAACAGTAAACTCTATGCAGTTGAATCTGTGGGAATATACTGGAGTACACATTCCCCCCGTCCCCAGAAAAAGAGCAAAAGGATCAAAAGAGACTGGCCTAGAGAATTGTTTAGAAAGTGTGTGCGCTCTGGAGTTGGACTAACTGGCTAGGAAGATGTGGGAGGAGTTATTTAAGCCCTTCAGGTTTCCACTCATGTGTAACACAGGGACCAGCTTCACATGTATTTGTAAGAAAGAAATTAGTGCTCCAAGCCGAGACCCTCAGCAAACACTCCCTAAGTATGAACCAGAAATCACACACACACACACACACACACACACACACACACACACACACCTACCCAGGTTAGATTCCTATGGAATTGTTCATTTTATCCTATAGCCAGAAAAGAATGATAAACCCCAGTCCTGTTTTGTGCTTTTTAACTTCAGGGAAGGGCCGAAGACAGAAATGATAGCAAAGTGGATGCCATCAATACTAGAGGAGTCTGGCTCTGTTCGGAGAGTCACATGCGCTCCTGGGATGTGTCAGTCAGAAGACAGACTGTAGAAAGAGTAACCGTGAAGAACTAAGACTCTTCCTCCGCAGTAACGCTGCCCCATCTCTGCACATATGGCTCACAGGACGGAGAGGCTGGACACAGTGTTTCTGGTGTCCTGCCCTCTCTACCGCAGTCCTCTCTGGCAGGTGTGAAGCATCCCCAGCATCAAGTTGAAGAAATGGAACAAACTCATCCCAGGGCTTCTTTAAATATTCAGATAGACCCACGTGCCCCTATTGGTTAAATTAAGCTTTTCTAAGAAAAAAGTAAGTCAATTAGTTCAAAATGTGGGTTAGTGCTTCTGGGTATTTAAAAGAGGATTTTTTTTTTCTTTTTTAGTTCATTAGAAACACAGCCACAGGGCAGGTACATACCAACTCCTCCTCACATCCTGAGAGGTGCCACCAAACACCTTGATATCAGTTTCTGCTATCTGGAGCTTCAAATGCTGGACCTTAAACTGGCTCAGAGCTTTGAAAGTATCATTAATATTTAGCCCTTTTATTTAATATCCTTTGTCTTCAGTTTTATTATCAATAGTCACCAGGAGGTGCCTGACGAGGCTACTGAGAAAGTATGTTTCCTTCTTCATTTAGGAATACTTTTTGAACTTTTGTCAAAGAAGCCAGGCCTCTGAGACATCATGAAAAATCACTGTGGAGTACACTTTGGACATAAACTTCAGAACCAGTTAGTCCAAATGGCCTAGACACAATAAACCAAATGAAACTAAATAGAAATAAAACAAGATGTTTCTTAAGAAAATGGCCTTCTGGAAGTGATTTCTTGGCCAGAGACTATGAACATTTTCACGACTTGCGATCATTTTTCTTAAGAGGCTGTCTTACCTCAATGGTAATGACAAAAAAAAATAGAAAAAAATTTATATCAACATATTGTTTTTAATTTTGTTCATTTTGTTTTGATCTCCCTAGCTCAATAAGCTATTTGAATATAGCAAATAGCTTCAGAAATAATTTAT
This sequence comes from Peromyscus attwateri, assembly GCA_902168425.1. Taxonomy (NCBI): domain Eukaryota; kingdom Metazoa; phylum Chordata; class Mammalia; order Rodentia; family Cricetidae; genus Peromyscus; species Peromyscus attwateri. The sequence goes on from CABHPP010141680.1 coordinate 22,057, forward strand.
ATACTGAAACCATTATAAAGAACCCCATTACTCAAAAACATTTATTACATGACATTAATGAATATCATTAGCTCTTCTTCCACTTTCATTAGTACTATGATGAAATGAAAATATATATTACTTAACAGCAGTACTGATGGATGCTTCAGTGGACTCTGTAGAGGCACAGCTAGAAGATAAGGAAGTGGTGCACCTTGTTAATAGTAGGTTTGACTATCTTTACATTTGAATTCTTTATTGGCCAAGTGATATTTTATTGCCAGGATAATATAATAAAGGAAGACAGCACATTTTCAGATTTCACAAACACACAATTTGCTTATGGAAAACCACATTTCTCTTGTACGTTATTCATTTAAAAAACGCCTGGGAAACTAGTAGATAAGTACTTAGCTGGAAAGGTCCAGAGCTACAGTCACCTGGTAGTAATTGGAATAGAAACATTCTACTCCTGTCAATCACTATGTTGAGTTTACTGTGACCTGTTTTTCTGGCACAGAATCAAAGACAAAATAAGCAATATTCTACCTTGCCCCCTCAAAGATGCACACAGAAGAGCCCAGGACTTGGTTGTTTTGCAGGCTAATCTGGTTGGGTGAGTGAGCATTCCTTTTGTCTCCAAATTCCTCTAAAACACAAATGTGTCTTTACTTCCAATAAGCTAGGAAAATAGAACCACTGTCTGGCAAAGATTATGCTGTGCTTAGACTGTTTCTACAATACTTGAAGTCCAGGACCTCAGCCTAGCAGCATCCTGCCTCCCCAAATCCCTAAGTCACAGGCACAGAAATGTGAGTGGCAGGGAGTCATTTCCTTAAGAGTGAGTGGTGTGTGTGTGTGTGTGTGTGTGTGTGTGTGTGTGTGTGAGAGAGAGAGAGAGAGAGAGAGAGAGAGAGAGAGAGAGAGAGAGATTATTTTTTGTTTCCTTAGAGGCTGAAAGTGGTCAAGAAGTTTGGTCATGTGCTATGGAACCAGTTTGTCTATGCTAGTGAAGTCTGGAAGACCTGGGCCACATGGTTTAACTTTTTAACTTTTATTTTCAATGTTTCTGCAGTGCTGGGGATCAAATTGAGGGCCTCTTGCCTGCCAAGCTGGTGTTCCTTCTCTAACTACACACCACAGCCTTGGTTTTCTTGTATATAAAGAAATGTGGAAAATATTGGAGTTTTAATAGCTAATAAAATAGCCTTGTGCAGTTCAGCATGTCTGGCATTCCAGCACTTGGGAGGCTGAGGCAGAAGGATCTTGAGTTTGGGGCCAATCTGAGCTACAACACGAGTCCCTGTCTCAAAACTCAAAACAACAACAAAAATAAAACAAAACAAAATGAGCCAATGGTTAAATGTTTACTAATGTTTCAGATACCGTGTTAAATGCTTGGATGCACACTAACCTATTTAAATTTCAACACAACCAAAAGTTGTGTCCCAGAACATAGAATAAGGAGATTGAGGCATTTAAAAAAAAAAAAAGCAGCTGGAAGGTAAAATGCCACCCCACCACAACCTGGGTTCAGACAGAGGCTTTCAGCAGTTCTGCTCCACAGTCTGCAATTAGCATCTCTCTCCCTACACGTGAGCACGCGCACAATTGTTGTGTTTACTATATGCCAGCCATCTTGCTAAAATATTTGGGGAAAATAAATGGGGTTACAGTCACAAGACATATTTTTGTCCTTTCAGAATTATTTCTCTTCCACTTTGTAGAGTTAGATTACATGAGTTCAAACGTCATCGGAATTCAAAAACATTACTCAAGATGATCTTCAGTTGAATGCAACAGAATTGATAATGAAACTGAAAAAAGACATGTCAAAATAGCTTCGCTTTGAATTCATAGTTAGCCTCAGAATCACTTTATGAATCCTTAAGTAATCAAATCAAGAGAGCATGGTTTTCTCTTTTGATTTGTTTCTTTAAAGTGATTAACTAAATGCTTTTTCTGGCCTCTGCCCAAGAGCCCACAAAATCCTGTGGGTTTACCAGGGTATATCCCCTCAGCTCATCTCTCACAACACACAGACACCTCCATTCCCTAGCCCTCTCTTTAAAGAGTCCATAGTAACTGACTCCACTGGGTCGGGGGAGGTGGTCCCTTCCTCTACTGCTGTAATCACTTTCTACAAAACGTTCCACCAGAGGGAAAAAAATCTGATGATGGACATATTAACCCAAAGCAGTCCCTGGTGGTGTCTAATCATTCTTCTTTGTCCTGCTTTTGAATTGTAGAATATCATTCATTAGCTTTTTCAAGTTAAAAAAACTGCGGTAAATATAGGATTTAACTAAATGCTACCCTGATTGTTCAGTGTTCATTCATTTGTAATAAACGACTGGAGAGCTCATCCTGCTCTGGGCAGCGTGCTGGGACACTCAGGTATATTGGGTTAGTAGAGGAAGCATGGCAGCTAAAGGCACTTAGACAAAGTTCCTAGCCGATGAGCCTGAGAAGACTGGAAGCAATATCTCAGTCGGAGTGTGAACGTTTTGATGGCTTTTGGAAGAGTTTGCCTAGTGGTTTTCATAACTGATACTGACAACAAAAATATGAGAATCTGGAATGGGAATCCATGGTTTATAAAGCAGGTGTGTGAGGGGTGCCGGGATGATCTCCTCCCCAAATCACCTTGTCTCTACTTTCTGAGATAGGGAAACAGATACCTGAGTGGTCTTTTCTGATGATGTTGGTAGAGACAGCCAGCTCATGTGGACAAAGCATCTTGTGGAAGCTGCTCAGATCTTCAGGTGGCTTATGGTGAAGAATCTAAAAGTTAGCCGGTTGCAGCAAAAGTTCCACATGGAACTGGACTGCTTTTTGTAATACAGAAACCACATCTCTCACACAGTTTAAGTGGTGAGCAGAACAGACTCCATGATGTGAAGGACTTAGAAAACAGGCTAAACAAATAACATTCCCTCTACAAAAAATAATGAGAGGGCTTTTAAGAATTTTTTTGATTTCAAATTGAGTAAATGTAAAAGGTCGTTTTATAAACCTGGACTTGAACTCTTTTATGCGTTCAACTGTAATTTTATGTTACTGGGTTTTAACAATTAAGCAACCTTTCCTCCTTATCTTTCTTCCATTTGATGGGAGCAGTGGAGAAAGAACACATATTTCTCGTTGTGTTTGTTTGGCTTTGTTTGGCAGTTCTGCCTGGTAACTATGTTGGTTACTAACCTGACAAGGTCTTTTCAGGATTTGATGAAGTATCCTTACAGGTATAAAATTTTGGTTGCGGGGCAGAAGCTGATGCCACGCTAGGAGGTGGGTAAACAGTCCTGCGACAATCAGGCCAATCTATACTTTCCAAAGTGTGTGTTTCATCCCTAGTTTAAATTCGGGTCCTGCCCGTTGTTCCAAAAACGTCCAGGCAGTTCCTGAAACTGCTGTTTCTCCAAGTCCGTTAAAAAGTGATTCGTGCCTGGGTGGCATTTCCCCCTCTTCAGCCCTGCGATTCCCACCTCCACCGCCTGGCTTTTGCCAGTAGGGACTTGCCCTGGGGGGTATTTTGTCCTGGGAACACAAAACTATTTTCTTTTCTGGAAATACGTTGACGTCAACTGGGAGCTGTTTTTGGTTGCTTTGTTTCCCGGAGCGTCCAATCCAGCATACTGCCTCCGGCAAACTGCAAGCAATTGGAAGCAGCTCCCCCAGAGGGGAGTGGAGCCGGTGTCTGCGTGGGAGCGGGTTGGGGAGTGGTTGTAGCCGGTCTGCTGCAAAAAGGGGAGATCTGGAGAGCTACTCCCTTGTGGGCCCAAGCGTGGAGCTGGATCCCCTGGCAAAGTCTGGGGCGCAGCCCCCGAGCTAGGGTGAAGGACCCTTGGTTCATGGCAAGTCTAGAGATCAAAACCACTGGTAGTAAGGTGACTTGCCCTGGGCCCAACTGAGGTCTCCGCACCCGAGCAATTCTCAGAGATTACAAAATCTGACAGCATCCCGGGATCAAAGGTCCGCTCTCCAGAAGAGGCGGTGTGCGACTAGCATGTGCAGGCTCATGAGCTGAGCTCCCGGCCATGTGTGTCCACCTAGCTGCCCACTGCTCCAAGGTCTAGGAAGGTAGTGCATCTCACAACATGTTTCCAGGGGCTAAGGAACAGAACGCTGTGACAAATCCGACCACCTCTCTAGTAGGACCTGGGAAAGTAGTCCCTGGAAGTCCAACCCCAAAGACCCTTTCCTCCTCCTCGGACGGATGTAGTTTGTCTGTGATGAGAGGGCGCGTGGGCGTGTGTGTGTGTGCGTGTGTGTGTGTGTGTGTGTGTGTGTGTGTGTGTTTCCCTGAGGAGCTTGAGGAAACCTGAGAGCCAGAGACTTGTTACAACTTGTTTCACACCTGGCATGGCTTCCCCAACGCTCTGTGGTGTCCAGGGCTGAGGAGGCTCTCAGAGGGCGACGAAAGATGGCTGCAGAGAAGCCACTGACATCTCCCTCTCAGATGCCCACGCTGCCCGGACTTAGCTTTTCTTTCTTCTTACTTAACATTCCTTGTAAATTACAATGTGATGGCTGGTTTCTATTGAGGCACAAAATGATAAACGCCCTGAAAAAACAAAACAAAACAAGATAGGCAACAGGGAAAGAGGGAACAAATAGTTGAGACAGGACTCCCCACAGCTGCATTGAGACTTAGAGGCAAATTCCAATGACGCACGCAAGGACCCTGCGAGGCTGCCTCCAGGGAGGCCCAGCCTGGCACATGGGTACACTGCTGAGATCTGGCTCCATTGGTTTTCCATGGCCTTGAGTCTCAGACCTCGCTGGAGAGCCTGGAGACAGTTGGGCATCCTGAGGAGCTGGAGAAAGTTAGGATGCAGCTCATCTCTGGAGACCGCCCTGGCTATTGCCACCAAAGAACAGTTAAGGTCCGGTTGGCACTAGGGCACTGCCCCCCAGGGCCGGGAGAGAACGGGAGGTGGTGACGCGAAGACGTGCCCAGAGCCTGGGCGCGCCAAGGGCGGGGGTTTGGCTGGAAGTGGGACAGTATCTCCTATGGGAAAGCGGGACCCAGCGAGCTCTTTGGCTGTCTTTCCAGTTTCCGAGGTGCCCGCCCCCACGCGCCGGAGGCAGCACAGCCCCGAGGGCGAATGCAGGGCAGTTGGCAAACTTAAAAGTGAGAGCGTGCTCAAGATCTAAATTGCCGGAATTGTGGCTAGAGCGGGGGCGACCCAAGCCCAAGTTCACTTTTTCCAACAGCCCGCTCTCCGGCTTGTCCTTTAGGGATCCGCGCTGCTTTAGTGCCAACCTAGGCATTCCCTGCCCCAGGGTGTTGTGTCATTTTGCTCTGGGGCAGGGAGGACGGCGGCCCGAGTGGGTGGCGAGTGGGTCCCTGGGGTCCCGGAAAGCTCCTCTTCCCACGTCTCCCCTCCCACCAACCCCTCCCAGTCTTTCTTTCTTGCACTTTCCCGGGGCTGGCTAGACCGGCGCGGACTTGCCCCAGACCTTTGGGGAGCGCCCCAGGTCTTTAATGACAGCTTAAAAGTGGCAGTTGGAAAAGTCTAAACAGATGAGGCTGACGAGGGGCGTGTTCCGCTCCTTAGCAAGAGTCGGGATGGGAGCTGGGAGCCGCGCTGCTGGCCCCAGGCCCCCGCGCCTCGCCGCCAGCAAGTAGGTGGGGGAGCCGGCGCTGCCGCCAGCCCCATCCCGCTCCCAAGCCTCGCCCGCTGCGCCCTGGCCGCGGGCACAGAGAGGGTGCAGGGCCTCGCGGAGCCTCCTCCACCCAGCTCATTAACCTGCCTGCTCCGGGCGGTCCCGGACACCGGCTCCTCGCATCAGCACCCGCGGCCCGCACACTGCAGCAGCCGCCCGGATCCCCCGGCTCCGGGGGGCAATGAGGGGGCGGTGGAGGGGGCACTGCTCCTCCGGCATTACCTAGAGAAGCGACACCGCCCCGCCCTCCCGCCGGCCCTCCCTCGCGCCCGCCCGGGCCCGCGCGCCGGCTCCGCTAGAGGGTAAGTTGGGAGTGTTTCGCCCCCACCGACAGCTCTCCCTCCCCTTCCTATTTTTTTTTTCCCCAAAGTTTTCCTAGAAGTGGGGATCGGGCTGGGGGGGAGGACGACGGTCCCGCTGGGCTCCCTCTTTTACCCTCTCCAGGCCACAGTTACCCCCCACTTCCCCTCCCTGGCATCCCCTCGCCCCTCCCGAGTGGCGCTCGGGAATGACAATTGGAGCGCGGCTCCTTTAAGAGCCCGGCTTTGCCTCCCGGTAGCTGAAGGTCATTAAACACAAAAGCTCTCAGCGCTGCGGTCCAATATAGCGCATGCGCCCTGCCCGAGGACTGGCAGGGAGACGGCAATATGGCGAGAATGCCTGGCAGCGGGGACTGTAACACCAGCGCGGGCGGCAGCGCCGCCGCAGCGGCGGAGAACAATGGGGAGCGGGGCGAGGGCGAGCGCGGGGCCGGGGGCCGCGGACGCCGCCACGGCCGCCCGCACTACTGCAGCGCGGGCGAGGAGGAGGAGGAGGAGGAGGAGGA
>CABHPP010141681.1:0-36924 GCA_902168425.1 Peromyscus attwateri
CAATTACAGTTACAATATCTAGTCTATTTATAATATCTAGTCTATTTGTATTTGGCAAAATTAAAGAAGATATCCTATCTATCCTATATTTGTGAGTCTAAGGTTTCATATCTAACTTATCTCTTATCATAACTAAGGAAAATTATGACTATCTAGTCTTCAAGTACATCAAAGACCTCAGAAGGATATAATATTACCTGAGAAATGGGAGAAGGATGCAAACAACTTTCGGGAGTCTTGCAAGAGTAGACAGAGACAGCTGGCTGTCTGGACAGTCACCTGAGGTTTCTCTGCAGTGTTGGGGCAAGTTCGATTGTAATGTCTAACTACTAACTTTCATTTCTTTGTATCCTAATAGTTGGTAATAATAACATTCAAGGATAAGGAAATTGCATTACATTGTTAAATGAACGGTATGAGTACAATATCTTGAACAAGATTAGAAATATATGTATGGCATTTTCTAATAATATCAATCTCAATATATATAATTTGTATACAATATAAAACAATCCAATCCAATGTAAAGTATTTAAAACTAGTAATTGTCTTTTTCTTTTTCTTTTCTTTTTTTTAAACAAGAATTTTAAATCTAATCTCCTTTGCTTAGCCCCTTTCTTAACCCTTAACAACAACTTGTAGCCAACCCTCCTAAACAATGAAAATTATTATTATTAGGTGTGTTTTCAAGATCGAGCAGATATATTTTAGATAGACAGGCCATCTTCAAACCCTTCAGAGATCTACAGAATATGGCATTTAAAGTGTTTTAATAACTTAGAAAATGTTTCTTTTTTGTTATGACTATGAGACATGTCAGCTCCTGGCAGTACCAATCTACTTCAGAGAAAATATGGGCATTGAAGAAACTGCATATGGAATTAACTTTCACTGTGGCAAAAGTTAGCCACTGGACAACAAAGTATCCTCAAATCAACTTCTGACAAACAAGACAACATGGACAGACAGGACACAAAACAAAGGACTACCAATTCTTGCCAAGAGAATAGTGTGGTTGTGCCTTTACCAAAAGGCATCTTCTGAGTCCAGGACAATATGGCACCATCCCTGAAGTGGCCTTTGCAATCCGGAAAAGGTACAGTGTCCTTTTCTTCGAAGGCAGTTGATCAGGCAGTGGGCCGATGGCTTCTGATGTGCAGTGGAACAGCAGCTGAAACAGTTATTCTTGAAGAGTAACTAAGCTCACACCTCTCAATGGTAGACTGGCATTTAATAGAGGGATGTGGAGAATAACAGGATGCCAAGATGAAGCCACACACACACACACACACACACACACACACACACACACACAGCCAAGAAGAATGGACAGCTGAATTAAAAAAAATCAACAATTTCCAGAATTTAAAATCCTGAATTATGACATGACACTAGTGGAATTCAGGTATTTCTGGTGCATGGACTGCTCTCACCAAATGTGAGGTTGAACTGTTGACCTGTGTACATCCTACTTCACAAATGAGTCTGTCAGATACGCTAAGCCTATAGGCTGAAGATGATGCCCCAACACTTCGGAGAAACCTCAGGTGACTGTCCAGGCAGCTGCCTGTTTCTGTCAACTCACATTTTTTTTTTTTGGAAGCTACTTGTGTGCACTTCCTGTTTTTATTTTTGTTAGGTAATATTTCCTTCTTGGGTGTCTGAGGAAGTTGAAGATTAGATAGTTATAGTTAAAGTTTAGGTAGTTATAGTTTTCCTTGTTAAGAATTTTAGAAAAGAAACTCACTAAAGAGTAAATGTATAAATTTGAAAGACATTATAAGATAGTTCTGTTAGTAATATAAGTTAGGATAGAAAGTGAATCGGGTACATTTTGGACTTACCAAAATAGGATAGATAATGGAATTATTTTTTCTGAATTTGTCAAATGCAAATGGACTAGACATTGTTTAGGTATTTATTGCTTATATATATAGTATACAGGTATTGTACTTTTGTATATAGTTTTTCTTATATTAGTTATAACTTTTTCCCTTTTTTCTTTTTATTAAAATAGAAAAGGGGAAATATGGTGATATTTTATTTGTACTGAAATGTGATTTTATTTGTATGTTAATAAATAAAGTTGCCTAGGGGTCAAAGCTAGTATCAAGCCATAGCAGAAGCCGGGTGGTGGTGGCACACACCTTTAATCCAGATCACATGACAGACAGATCTCTGTGTGTTCAAGGATACAGCCAGCATGGAGACACATGCCTTTAATCTCAATACCAACCATAGAAGACCTAGAGGTCTGTATAGATGGGCAGTGATGAGGAGGTCATGTGGTTGGGTTTACAACCAATGAGAAGGCAGAACAGAAAGTCAATAAAAAGACAGATACACAGGAAGTAGGTCTCTTTCTGAGGGGAAGGACGACAGTGGCAGGGAAGGGTAAGAAAGGGTTTTTAGTATCAGCTCTTAGCTACTGCTCTGACCTCTTGGGCTTTTAACTCTGCATTTGGTTCTGTGGTTCTTATTTAATAAGACTTACATTTACATCCCTTCAACCCTCAATTAGAGTTGTGACCCACACGTGGAGCCCCACTGCCTAGGAGCTCCTTGATCACCACATTCTTCCCTGTTCCAAGGGACTCTGAGACATCCTGTGTCTTCAGGTCTTGCTCAGGGATCTCAGTGGGACTTCCAAAGATGTTGTCTGGTATTTACCAGAGAAGACTGCCAGACACAGATTTAAGTCAATAGAAAGTCTTTATTAGCTGGTCAGCAACTACACTGGGTGTTTGGGATCCCAGCATAGCACTGAGTCTTTTTCAGGTAGAGCTTTTAAGCACAAAAACCATGTTGTGGGTGGACAAACTTTAGTTAACAAGAACAGTTAGCCAGAAGGGGAACCACAGAAGCCAAAAGGCAAGGTGAGTGCATTCAAAGACTTTCCCTTAACTATGGGCTTAGAGTGTTTTAGTTTTGGCAGGTAGTGCAGTCTGTATGCTGAGTTTTACAGCCTAAATGGTACTTCCATCATGGAGATAGTTGTGCTAAGGTTTGGGGCCTGTTACAGTTACCAGTGACTTCTACTAAACAATTAGTTCTCGATTTCCATTTCCTGTGATTAGTTATTACAGGTTTCCTTTAGTCAGACCTGAGATATTTTAATATTGCCATTGTACTTAATGTCAGTATAGTTTACAAATAAACGTGAGTGAAATAGTAAATTTTAAAGTTCTAATACTTTAATAACATACCATTAGAGCTAAAAATCCAAGAATCTTTCAGGCATGGTGGCACATACCTTTAAGCCTAATGTTGTGGAAGAGGAAGCAGGTGGATCTCTGAGTCTCAGGCTAGCTTGGTCTACATAGTGAGACCCTGCTTCAAAAAATTGTGTACAACAGTGAATTATACATTTTATACCTTCTATATTTTATTTTACTTTTTACTGATATTCACTGTGTGTATGTGTTAGGTGTATGTCTGAGTGCTAGTGCACTTGTGCAAAAGTGCCCATGTGGAGTCAGAGGAAACTTGTGGGAGTTCATTCTCCTTCCATCATAGGTTCTGGATGTGCAGAAGAAGCTTCTTTGTGCACAGTGGAGAGTAGTACTGGCCCAGAACCTGCTTCAGGAGGATGTGGAATCAGTAGCACCAGTTCTCCAGGACCTTCTGGCTTTCACTGCCAGATTGTTACTGCTGGGGCAGCCAACCTGTCAGACTGAGCAGTTTCCTGGTTCTCTGCCTCCACTGTGTATGTGGGCATTGGGACTACCTAGTGCATGTCACAGAAACTAACCTACAATAGTAATAATATTATCAAATATCACCTTTTCTGTTATGAAATAGTCCTTTTTTTATCATGTATAGTCACAAATAAATAATAGTCACATGTTCCTTATTTTGTTCTAGAGAAGGGTGCCTAGTACAGGGGTGGTTATAATAAATGTCTATTACAAACTTAATATTCTTAGCATAATTTGACTCCCAGCTGAATACCCTTAAGGAAGGTTGGGTATTCCTAGTCGGTCTCACACTGACTTCTATACTGATAAGTTATATGCACAGGAATAAAAACGTCACACTCCCACTAGGAGATCTGGGATGGCTACTATGGATGGGTACTCAGAGGCTGAATATGAATTATAAATGCTCAGCCAATAGCTCAGGCTTATTACTAACTAGCTCCTACATTTTAAGTTAATACATATTCCTTATTTATGCTCTGCCATGTGGCAGTACCCTGATTAGCATGGCATGTTCATGTCCTGTTCCCTCTGCATCTGGCTGATGACTACTGACTCTACCCTTCTCCTTCCCATTATCCTTTGTTTGGTTGCTTATATTTCCTGCCTGGCTACTGGCCAATCAGTGCTTTATTAAACCGATTTGAGTGACAAATCTTTACAGTGTACAAGAGGATTATTCCATAGCATTTCCCCCTTTTTGTCTAATTAAAAAGGAATGTTTTAACTTAACATAGTAAGATTATATACAACAAAAACAGTTTTCAAGCAAGAATTACAGTTACAATATCCAGTTTATTTTTATTTGGCAAAATTAGAGAACATACTCTATTCTCTGTCTTATCTTTGTGAGTCCAAAGTTTTGTACCTAATTTATCTTTTTATCATAACTAAAGAAAACTAAAACTATCTAGTCTTCAATTCCATCAAAAATCTCAGAAGTGTGAAATGGTAGCTAATGACAGGGACATGAAGCTGTCTGGACAGTCATACAAAAGTACTTTGCAAGGGTGGGCATCCAATTCTGGCATAGAGAACTAGCATGTCTGACAAACTTCCTGTGAAACAGGGAATTTTGAAAGACTGTCCTACCTTGTCTTGGAAAAGTTTGGCAGTTGCCTGTTTTGCATCCTGCTGGTCCAGTTTGGACAGTAACTGTCAGCAATTGAGGCCAGGGCAGTTTCTTTGCCCATATGTCTTGTTCTTGCCATAAAGAAAGCAATCTCCATACAGAGTTTCTTCAGTGCCCATTATTTTTTCTGAAGTAGATTGGTGCTGCCAGAAGCAGACATGTCTCACTGTTATGAAAAGCCTAAGTTATTAAAACATTTTAAATGCCATATTCTGTAGATCTTTAAAGTGTTTGAAGACTACCTATTTATCTTAAATATATCTCTCTATGAGCTTGAAAACATACTTAACATGACTGTAAGTTTGCTATTATAGATGATTATTAATCTGTATTTCTTAATTATATTTTTAAATGAGCTGCATAAATACAATACCTTAAACAAGAGTATAAATATACATACAGTATAACAAAATTAAGTTTACATTCATATCAATAAACCAAAATCCATACCAATGTAAAATATATAAGATTAATAGTTGTGTTTTGGATTAAAGTAGATTCAATAATCTACCCTTTTATCCTATCATTTCTATATCCTACCTATTCAGAACAAGATCCCTGCACCTAACTTCCTTTGTTCAGCTGTTTTCTTGACCATTACCAATGTATATACCAGTGTATAAGAGGATTATTCCACAGCATATAGCCACATTCTTTTCCAGATCTCTAGTTCAAGTAGTTCCATGTTAAGGACAAATCCTACCAGGCAGCACCAAGGAAACAGCACAAGGTGATAAGAAAGGACCCAAGTGACCAGCACAGAGTGAAAGATCATGAACTACTATGTCAGAAACATCATGATTCATCTGGTTGAGGCCGATGAGAGGGAGAGTGGCTGCACCAGATGAATTCTCAGGACCTTCCCTGGAGAATCTTCAACCTACAGCAAGGAAACAGGTCTATTGAAGGGTCTGAGGAAAGTCTGGGTCAGTTCTCCTGGGTGCCCAGTACCAGTCATCTCCACCCCACAGCCACCCTCACTGAGGGTCATCCAGTTCCCTCCTCCATCACTCCTGGGCTCTGCATCCCTGGAGCCTCTACTGTCTTCCTCCCTTCTTTCCCATGTTCTAGAGTCAGCCCCAGGCCCTGCTGCAGACCTGGAAGTTCTGAATAAAGTGATAATGGATGGCTCTGTTTCCTGACTCAGGACCTGATGGAAGGGGCTGGAGGAACAGGGAGGAGTCTATCCATAAAGGGTTGTTGGACCTGGTTATCCAGGTTTGATTGGGGTTCCAGATATCATTTCCCTTTCATTCTGAAACTCAAAATCTCAGAGTGGCATCACAGCTGTGGGTGTGACTCTCTCTGCCCCACCTTGTCCTTCTGGGCAGCCCAGATGGCAGCAGTAAACTCCAGCAGCAGCACAGTCCCACCTGCTTCCAGTGGGGACACTGCTCCAGGGATTCTGGAGGCTGCTACTGCTTCTTGATTCATTTCTAGTTTATGTGTATGAGTGTGAGCCTGCACGTCTGTAAGTGCACTGTGAGAATGCCTGGGGTCTGTACAGAAGAAGGGGCTGGATCCCCTGGACCTGGAGCTGTGTGGTTGTAAGCTACTGTGTGGGTGATGGGAATGGAATCCAGGTCTGATGCATGAGCAGCAAGTGGTCTTGCCACTGGGCCATCTCTTTATTTATATCTTCTTATCTTTATCTGTGGGACGGAATCTTCTTCCCTCTACAGACTAAGTGGAACTACCACATATTTTTGTGCTCCTGCTGTCTCCACATCTGCATCATGGGACCCTCCTGATTAGGAACCTGCTGTGTTCCCTCCTCATTTCCCACTGGTCTGTGATGTGATTCCTGTCCTGTCAAGGCTGAGCATGCATGAACTGTTGCTAGCAGTGACATGAACTCCAGGAATTCATTCTTGCTTCCTCACTCCTTCTATCTATCCCTTACCCCATGCCCAAAACTGCCCTCAGTACCTTCATTATCAAGGATTCTCAGAAACCACAGAAGAATGAAGTAGGGGAGGATTATCAGCAGGATAGAGATGTTGGGCTTGCTGGCCATGGATGAAGGCTGGTCTACATCTGGAACAGGATTTGGTGAGGCTGAAGTGGAAACACAAGTTGAGTTTTGACCAGACCTCAAATCTGGGGAAATCTCACCTTAGCTTCTGGGGTCTTCAGGTGATTCAGCAACACACAGAGTTCCACTCCTTTTGCTAAGCCACAACTGTTTAGTGGGTCCCCAGTATGAATTGAGAGAGGGCATGTCCCCCTACCTCACAAGACTCTTGAAGCTATGGTAGGGGAAGCAGGGTATTGATGGAACTTCATCTTTCCTGCTGGCAGGAGAGGAGTTGACCTTTGAGGCTGGTGTCAGGGAAGAAAAAAGATGAGGTGAGGTGAAAAGCAGCCGAGAGTCTAGAATGAGGACAAGGCCAGGGGATAAAAGGATGCTCAGACTGTGACAGCCAGCGAGAACCACAGTGAGAGAACAATGTAAACACAATTAATGAGATAGGAGAGGGTGAGAAATGAAATGAATGATGGAAAAAACAAGCATCATACCAAGAACTATGGTGATTAGATTATCACACACATACACACACACACACACCCTCATCTGCAGAGAGCTTCCTCCCCTTCTTCCCAGTTACCTGTAGGCTTCAGCTTTTCTTCCCAGTGTGACTTGATCTCCTCAAGCCAGGACCTGCAGTCCCCCTGTGAGGTCATTTTTAAGTAAGCAGTTATATCCCTGTTATTCTCCCACATCTCTTTCATCCAACTGGATCCAGGATCAACTTCAGTACATTGTCCAGTGATTGAGTCAACGTGAAACATTTTGTGCCCATTAAGGTCAAAGTCCCAGGATCCATTGAAATGTCCATCTACTTCATGCCAACAACACATTGTGGCCTGCAGAGTGAGGGGCTCTGTGCCCATGGGAAAGAGATCAGCCTCTGGTCTTGTTGAATCCTGCCGGCCTACCCACCTCCCCTCCCATCCTCTGACCTTGCACTACCCTGCACATTTTAGCCTTGCTGCTGAGCCTCTTAGGTGGGACTACCAGTGATGCATTACCCCCCCCCCCCCATGAAAACAATGAATGTCCCTAACCTGTCACAAATCCTGTTCTTTCCTTCAGGGGACCATCTGCTATGTTCTTTTATTTGATTTGTAGCAGTGGGGATTGAACCTAGGGCCTCATGCATGCCAGGCAAGCACTCTACCACTGAGCTACATCTCGAGCACTATGGGCCATTTGAAACTTACCTCTGATTGTATTATTCCCCTGCTTCATGTGAATCATGTGCTCTTTGAACAGGGCAACTCCATCTTTTAGAGTGTCAACCTGTTCTTCACAGATCTTTGTGGCATTCAGTCTGTTCCCCAGAACACCAAAGACATGGCAGTTATTGTTATCATTGTAGGAAAGAAAAGTCTCTTTGTTCAGTTGGCCTTGGACTTCATGCGACCATTGTCTAGGTCCTGGGTTGTCAACAGTGAATCTGTAGCAGAGAGAAGCAGCGTCTGTGAAGGAAACATGCAGTAAGGTTAGGAATGTGGAGCAGGGGTCAGAGACAGTCTCTGTTGTGGAACATGAAAGTCCTCTGGAAGGGAGTCTATAAAAAATGAAAGAAGAAAAGAAAGAAAGAAAAAAGGAAGGAAAGAAGGAAGGAAGAGAGAGAGAAAAAATAAAGACTTGAACATCTTTGCTTGTTAGCTTTAACTATCAGTTTGATACATCCTAGAGTCACCTAAGAAGGGAGTTTCTATCAAGGGACAGTTGTGACTATTAATGATGTAGAAATATCTAGCCACTAAGGGCATTACCCTTCTCTGGGTCTCTGGCTGAGTAAGAAATCTAGCTCTGCAGGAGCTAGTGATCCAGACAGCAAGCAGCATCCTCCATGGTTCCTGCTATGCCTCTCTGGCTGGGAATAAGTTCCTTGGTCATAGATAATGCTGTGTGGAACAGCAAGTAGGCCTGCCTCTGAGTACCTGCCCTGACTTCCCTCAGTGACAGACTATGGCTTAGAAGTAGAAGTCAATGGCCGGGCGGTGGTGGCGCACGCCTTTAATCCCAGCACTCGGGAGGCAGAGGCAGGCGGATCTCTGTGAGTTCGAGGCCAGCCTGGTCTCCCAAGCGAGTTCCAGGAAAGGCGCAAAGCTACACAGAGAAACCTGTCTCGAAAAACCAAAAAAAAAAAAAAAAAAAGAAGTAGAAGTCAAATAAATCAGTTTCTCCCTTAAATTGCTCTCAATAGTGTTTTATCACAGCAGTAAAATAACAATAGAACAACACATGCCAGATCCCTGGACATACTGCAGTGCTCCAGGGATGGCTTCTTGGAACTGGTCAGAGGATAGTCCACACTACATACAGGACAAAGTTAATCTAGGCTGGTTAAATCTGGTAGTAGAAGAGTGGTGATCAAAACTCTCAGAGAAGCGCATGGGCCAGAGTGGATGTATCAGCAAACATTTCTGGGGGAAGTGTGCAGAGTCCATCCTGCTCTGTGGGATGCTGGAGCACCCATGTTGAGAAGCATAGTGAGCATGACCAGGGAGAAGACACCAGCATTGTTGGAAGCTCAGGGATGATGATGGCTTAAGGCTGGGGTGGTGTTAGGAAACTGTATGGGTTTTTTTGTTTGTTTGTTTGTTTGTTTTTGTTTTTGGTGCCTGTCCTGGATCTTGCTCTTGTTACCAGGCTGGCCTGGAACTCACAGAGATCCGCCTGGCCCTGCCTCCTGAGTGCTGGGATTAAAGGCATGCACCACCGCTGCCTTGGGAAACTGTATTTCTGACTTGGAATCCCAGCAGTACCGAAAATCCCATCAGGCGGAGTGGTCAGGAGGCAGTAACATCAAGGGCAGTGGTCCATTGATGAGTAAGGGGGACCCACCTTGAAGCCCAACTACATAAGAGGGTCATGTCTAACAGAACAGAAAAATCCTAAATAGAGATAGATGGTTAGCCAACCCAGATGTGGCTGGATTTTAATAATTAAAGACACAACAGATGATCAAGAAGCTGAGAGCTGCTGTCCCATGAAAACCCCAGGCTCCTGTGGTCATTGTCTAAACTGAACCATTGGGGCTAGAGAGGTGGTGCAGTGGTTAAGGACACTTGTTGCTCTTGCAGCGGATCCAGGTTTGATCCTCAGCAACCACAATGGTGGCTCACCACTGCCTGTGACTCCAGTTCCAGGAGATTGGATAACCTCTTTTGACCTCTGAGGGCACCAGGCACATATGTGGGGCACATACATACATGCAGTCAAAACATAAATCTATAAAACAATTATAACTGAACCACCTGAAAGACAGCCCCAAATTGCCTTCCATCAGGTCCTAATAAGAGGGACCATCCAGCCCTGCATCAAGTGCAGTCACTGTTTCTGTATCATTTCATTACTGCCCTGTCACTCAGGGATGAACCCCAAATGCTCCTGGGAATGTCTAGTGTGATGGTTTGAATGAGCCTGTCCTCTATAGAGTAGGATGTTTGAATGCTTGGTCCCCAGTTGGTGGCAGCTGTTTAGATAGGTTTAGGAGGTATGGCCTGGCTGAAGGAAGTATGTCACTAGTGGTGTGGATTTGAAAGCCATTCCCATTTCTTCATCTTTGGACCTTGCCTGAGCTTTAAGCTGTGGGCTCTCAGCTGGGCATGGTATCACAGGGCTCTCATCCTAGCACTTAAGAGGCAGAGGAAAGTGGATCTTTATGAGTTTCTGCCCAGCCTGTTCTCATAGTGAGTTCTAAGATAGCAGGACTATATTGTGAGACCTTTTCTCAAAAACCCAAACCAGCTGGGTGGTTATGGCACATGCCTTTAATCCCAGCACTTGGGAGACAAAAGCAGGTGGATCTCTGTGAGTTCCAGGACAGTCTCATCCACAGAGTGAGTTCTAGGACAAGATAGGACTGTTTCACAGAGAAAGTGTCTTCAAAAACAAACAAACAAATAAACAAACAAAACAAAGGGCAGTCCATGAGGAGGTGTGCTACAGTAAAAACAAACAAACAAACAAAACACTAAAAATATGTGGGCTCTACGCTTGCTGCTGCAGCCACCACACCTTCCTGCTGCCATGCCTCTCTGCTGTGAGATGATGAGCTCTTGTCCCACTGAAGCATAAGATCTCCAGAACCTTCCTTCTGTATGTTACTGTGGCCTTGGTGTTTTATACAGCAACAGAAAGTAACTTATACTACTACTATATAAATACTGAAGTCTTCACAGGACAGACCATCTCTGTTGCACCTGCTCAGCTCTGTTCTTGTAGTTTGAAAGCAGCCAGAGAAAATAAATCCATGAAGAGCATGGCTGGACCTGCCTCTAGGGCCCTATGACACAGGATAATCTGTCAGCCTGAGGTGTAAATTCTAGGAAATGGCCCTGGGTGGAGTTCATGGCAGTGTCTAACTGAAGAATCACCTTGCAAAAGCCAGCCTGATCCATGTGCAGCAGGGAAAATACACTCCATTCCATTGTGGCTCCTGGCATGGTTTTGGGCCCTGGGAGAGAGCTGCCTCTTGTCCAGGGCTATCAGAAGGCCCAACAGGCCTCAGGCAGACATCATGAGGTGAGCTCTTCTTTCCCACCAGGATTTTAGAAGGACAGGTCACAGTCAGACAAGATGTCCAGAAGTGAAACATTGCTGCAGGGACATGACAAGTCACTGTGTGTTGAGAGCTGCCTAGCAGGGAGAGACAAGGATTCTTGTCTGACAGAAATCTCCTTTCCCCAGATGGTTGTGGAAATCTTATCTGGAGGTAGTGAGGTTAGTTCTCAAGTAAGCTGCCACCTCTCCCTCAGCAAGCTCCTCAGGCTTCAAGGAATATATTCTATGGTCATGGGATCCAAGGAATCTGCTGGGCAGCAAAAGAGAGATCAAGATGCCCTAAAGCCAGGACCTCCTCCTGTCATTTCCAGCTGACCCAGAAGTCACAGGCAGCATAGAACCCATTGCTGACTGGGAAACAGGCAGCTTTGGCTGTACTTTTGAAGACACTCTGAGGGGATGGGCACCAATACTGGTACATGAGAATATACCCTAATCACCTAATAGACAGGGGACAAATCTGCTGTCCCATTCATCAGCTTGTTCCTTCTGCATCTGTCACACTGAATGCAGAACCGAGTATTTGATGCAGGACAGATAGAGTGAGGCTTGACAAGTTGAAAATATTTACTGAAAAAACAAGTCTCCTTCTTCCTAAATGAACACCAGTATCTGATGTCATCTCCCCAGGAGGTAGACTCTTTGGGCTTGGGAACAAGGGCAGAAGCTTTCAAACCCCCTACCCAGGACCATTGTCAGAGTCCTCCATAGTGGACAAGGTGTGCTAGCCCCTGATTAGCTGAGGTGTTTTCAGGCATGAGCCTTGTCCCTGGAAGCCTCTGTGTGGTCTTCTGGAAAATACTGTGGGATGGTAGGAAAGAAAGTTCAAGGGCAGAGAGTTTCCGGGATGGTGGAGGGCTTGTGAGGAATCCCCTGGAAGGCAGTCTGCAGAGCACAGCATGCCTTAGGTCCAGGGGAGCTGTCTGAGACCTCCTCCTGGAGGGGTCTGCACTGGTGACTCTGTTTAGGCTTCAGCTGATCCCAGTGGTGCTGAGGGCATCACTAGCTACCCCCTCTGCTACCCTGCCCTCCTCATTCACGCAGACCCTTCCCGGTTCTCCCTCAGTGACTTTCCCCTAACTTTATCAATGCACTGAAGAGAATCAGGGAGGGACGCGGTGAGGACCAGGGTGTCTGGACTTAAGCCCTGGTGATAGTGAAGAGAAGCCCAGGAGCTTCCTGTGAGGAGACTGTGACCTTCCTGACTCAATAGTCCGATGCTCCCCTCCTCCTCTTCCCCCAGTTATATCCCAGAACTCACCGGTGGGCTGTGAGGATCCCAGGCAGCTCAGTGGAAGGATAAGGAACAGAACTAGGGAAAGATCGCGTCCTGTGGCTGCAGCCTTTGCCATGGTCTCTTCCTGTGACCCGGCTACCGAGGGGTGTGACTGGAGCTGCGGAGAGAATCCGGGAGTCCTCAGTACAGCCCTGCAGAGAACCCTGTGCTGGGATTCGCGAAGTCCCTGGCACCCGGGCTGTGAATTCAGTCCTCCCCGTGCTCCAGCCTTGTGGGTTCCTAGTTCCCATCTATTCCTAATCTCTTCGGAGTTCCCTCGGGCTGCGGCGGCGTCCCCCACCTCCCCGTCGGCTCAGATCCCAGCATACTACAACTTGGGTAGGGCCGCTTGGAGCGCCATGTAAACTGAGAAGGGAGGACACTGCTGCTGTCCTGATGCCCTACACCAGCTGTCCCCAGCTGTCCCTTCACCTCACTCACAGGCAGCTGAGCCCTCAGGGACCGTGGGCAACAGACTCAGGAAAGAGAGAGACCGAATTGAAGAACCAAAGCACCCCCATTTCAAGCAAGCCCAGCTTGAAACAGGCCTGAGTTCCAAAATGCTCAGAGCTGTTGACATAGGTCCTAGGACAAATTCAGGATATTTGAAGAGCCATCTGGTAGCAACTGATTAACCATAGAATGCCCCAATGCCGGAAATGGTCAAAGTACTAAGTCAGGATGTGTGAAGGACTATCTGGTAACCATTGATTAACCAAAGAATGCCCCAATGCCAGAGGTAATCTATAAAGTTTGACAACCGGTTAAAACTCCAAAGTAAGATAACACAGAAATTCTGAAAAGCCCCTAAAACTTGAGCCAATCAGAATTGTACCCATACTAGCACTCCTAAATGATGTGACCTTGTGGTTTTTGCCTTTAAAAACTGAGCTTGCAGAGGGGGCAGGTACCTCCTCCAGCCTCCACTGTGTTGGACGGCTTGAACTCCTTCAAAAAACCTTGCTTTTGCATTTCGGTGAGTTCGTGTCTCTGGTGGTCTCTTTGGGGGTCTCGCACCCAGGAACAATAGGAATGAAGTTGGTACCTTCACGTGGGTCTCCACAGAATGCACCGGATTTACCTGCACTTGTCCCACTGCGGTTTCCATGCCCACAGCTTCATTACTGCCCTGATCACTAGGGGGCCCTGAATCTTTGCTTTAGCAGTTTGCCCTGCTTCTCTAGATTTCTACACATGCCCAGTCTCCTAGACCTTCCCTCTGGGTTGCCTGGGACCTCCAGCCTATTCTCCCTCACTTCGCCTTCCTTTTCTCCAGTTTCTCCTCCATTCCACACTCATTTGCCCCTCCAGGTCCCTTCCCCATCACCCGCAAAGGTCCTTGCACCCTCCAGTTCCTGTCCCTCTGCTAGTCACTGTCGCCCCTCCACCAGCCCTCTCTAGTCACCCCCCCCCACACACACCTCCATTTCCTCCCTTTTACTCTCTCCCTGTTGAAGACAAAATTGTCTTGTGGAGAAGGAAGTCTGTGCTTTTCTCCTTAACTCCATAACACTGGAACCTGAGACCTTCAGGAAAGTTCTCCAAGTCAAAAACTTCTTCCAAGGAAAAGCAGCTTCTGGGTTCTGGAGAGAAGACTCCGAGGTTAAGAGCACCAGCTGCTCATTTGGAGGATCCAGGTTGGATCCTCACAACCTTCTGTAACTGCGGTTCCAGGGGATTCCATGAAGTCTCCTGGCCTCCGTGGGCATTGCACACACATGGTGCAGAAAAGCACACACAGACATAAAGCACTCATACACACAAGGTAAAAATGAATTTTTGTATTTTTTTTATGTTTTAAAAGAGTCTTTTACATAGGAAAATCAAGATCCTTTGTAGAAAAATTTTGAATTTGCTATTACCTTTTTTAAGAAGTGTTTTTGTAGGTGAACTGTATGTTTGTGAAAGTGTGTGTGTGTATGTGTGTGTGTGTGTGTGTGTGTGTGCTCGTGTACTTATAGGACAGATATTAATCTTGGTGTGGACCCACAGGTTCCATCCACCTTGCTTTAGGACACAAGTTCTTTCACTGGCCTCAGCTCTATGAACTGGCCATGGTTCTGGCCTGTGAGTCCCAGAAACCCCACCTCTCCCCAGATCTGTAACTGAAAGGACCCTGAACTCATTCTGGAGCCATTTCCCAAGAGGTTTCTTCTCCCTTAGGAGTTCACTTTGGTGACTTAGAAATCAAATGCACACATTTTGTTCACCATTCTCACACCAGGCCCATGCATCTGTTCACCACTGTCACATCCGGCCCTTGGGAGTGAATTGTGAATCTGCTGTCACTGTTTTTCCCCCCCTTTATGGTGTGTTTTTGCAGGTCATTGTATGTTGGTGAAGGTGCTGGTGTGTGTGTGTGGGGGGCGGGTGTGACAGGGGAAGTGTACTCATAGGACAGAGTTAACTTTCAGTGTAGATTCACTGGTGCCATCAATATGTGGATCATTCCACATAAATAACTCGAGGTGTCAGTGCTAGCCTGTGTGGGACTGAGCCACAGGTAAATGACACCTACTGTTGAGTCTGACAGATCCCCTGTGCAGTGCACTCTCCTCACACACTGGCTTGGGAACTTCCTGTAGGGATTTAGAACAGCTGTCTCCCCTAGGTGCTTAGGCTGATCTTCCTGGTTGATGGGAATGTCTCTACCATGGAAACACTCTGAGGAAACAGCCATCTTCTATGTCCTTGAGTTTCTTGCTGGAGTGCTCACAGTTGTATTCAAGGAATGTGGTCTTAGGTGCCATGTGGTCTGTGGGTCCAGCTCTAGCTGCACCTGTGGTTTCTTCCTTTCTCACTTTTAAGTGTGTGTTATGTAACATTTTTACATGCTAAAGTCCCTCAAAGGGTGTCAGCTAAACTGGCTTATGAGTAAATAAAAGTGCATATAAGTATAGTCTTGATTCCTTTTAATTAATTTCATGTAAACCATTGTTAAACATAACTTTAAAATTGATTTTGTACAAGTGTGAATATACAGGAACCTTGCACAACATTACTAAACAATTTAAGTTTGATGTTGCAATGTTTTAGTTGATAGCAGTTTAATCTTAAATACGATGCTCTAGGTGGACCTTCTCTGCAGAGGACAACAGTGGTCAGATGTGGACATCCAAGCTTGTAAGGCTTTAAGTGAAAAGCCTAAATTGTGTCAAGAATTTTATAATAGGAAGTAAAACAGGAAGGACCCCCCCAAGACTGAGAAAGACAGAAGGGTTACAGGTTTAGAGACAGATTTCTGATATGAAAGGGAGTACCTAGAGATAACAATGGATTTCTATGATAAGTTTTTGTTTAAATAAATGTGGTGGGTAGTTTTATGTCAACTTGACCCAGGCTAAAGGCATCTGAGAGGAGCTAACCTCAAGTTAAGAAAATGCCTCTGTAAGATCTGGCTGTAGTCAAGCCTGTAAGGCATATTCCTATTCAGTGATTGATGGGAAAGGATCCATTTATAGGTGGTGCCATCCCTGGGCTGGTGGTCCTGGGTTGTATGAGGAAGCAAGCTAAGCATGCCATGTGAAGTAAGCCAGAAAGCAGTACCCATCTATGGCCTCTGCATCAGCTCCTCCCTCCAGGTTCCTGTCCTGTTTGAGTTCCTGTCCTGACTTCCTTCAGTGATAAACAATGATGTAGAAGGTAAGCCAGATAAAACCTTTCCTTCCCAAGGGGCTTTGGTCATAGTGTCTGGTTACAGCTATAATAACCCTAACTAGGATAATTATGTATGTATTTAAAGTTTTTTATATATTTTATTTTATAGAAAATTACATATGATATATATACATATATATATTTAAACTTTTTCACAAGAATATATGTGAAATTAACTTAAAAATAGTGAGGAGGTAGGGCATGGTGGTGCACACCTTAATCCCAGAACCCAAGAGGCAAAAGCAGGCAGATCTCTGGGAGTTTGAGGCCAGCCTGGTTTACAAAAAGGTCCAGGAATACGTGGAAAGCCCTGTCCCAAAACAAAGAAACAACAAACAAACAAACAAACAAACAAAAAACTGTGGTTGTTCCCCTGGGGGCTTGGACTTCAGGGGAGGAACCGCTGCCAAGAAGGCAGAACTAGACTTTTTGACAGCTTTTCCTTGTTGGAGATTCTCTGAGAGGGTGGGGTTTGGAGAGAGAGGAATAGTGCTTTCTGGATCAGGCAGGAGAGAGCTGGGGATTCCTGTCAAAACTCACCATGAGGGAAAAAAACAACAACAAAAAATATTTCCCATAAAATGACTTTTAACATTGAGTTACTTCTGCTTTATGGAAAAAACAAAAAGCATTTAAAGAAAAATCAAGCAAACAAACTAACAAAAAAGTAGGTTCTGAAGCAGCCAAGCTGGCTCATGTTGCAGTGTTGGAGTTCCACAGGTCAGTTCTTGCAACTCAGTCTGCTCCACCAGACCCTGGCAGTCCTCAAAGCTGCAGGCTGGAGGGCTTTGTGTTTCAGAAAGATGACTCATGAGGATGAGAGCCCGAGTATGGCTCTGTGACTCCTGGGAAGCCTGAGCAGTCAAAGTCTCCTTTGACCTACCCGGCCAAGACCTGCCAAGATGTGTGCCAGAAAAATTCTCTCTCTCTCTTTTTTCTTCTGAGAGCTTCCAAGCAAAAATTACTGTATTCCAGCTTATAAAATGATTAACATGGATTTTATCTCCCTTTTCGTGGGCTATGCATATAACGTTGTAGAGTTGTTGCTCTGAATATTTTGTTCCTTTAGATCTTAACATATATTTCAATAATTGTACAAAGTGCTTTGTCTCAAAGGACTGAGAAAACCCATGTTATTAACTCTCTCACCTAAGGTCACTATTCCTTGGATGAGAGGACCAAGTTTCCTAAACCCCTAATTTCTGTTTAAAGAAAACTGTGTGTGCCATGCTGTGGCTCCGCTGTGTTTATTTCCCTGCAGGCTTTATAGCAGGCAGAGAAAAATGATCCATGAACGGACAAGAATGAAACTTGGCTCAGCTCAATTTTATTTCAACTGGCACTGGCACAGGGCTTCTGCAGTCTTTCCCAGACCATTTTACTGTAGCCATATTTAAACACAGCCCAATTTTTGAAAAAAAGTATTTAGATAACAATCAACTCAGTCCCAAGAACACAACAATTTAAGACAAATTTTTCATTGAGATTCCTTAAAAAGAACATCAGGTTTCTTTCACAAGAATGGGTACTGTTGACTCAGAGATAGTACCCAAGATCTAGGGTCTAGGGAGTTTGACGGAGGTAACTATACCTCATGAGGGGGTATAGTTACATGAAGTATACATGAGGGGTACCATTTCTCCAAATCCAAATCCTTAAGGATATGTATTTTGTAGTAGTCGCCCTAACACATATGAAGGACCATTCTCACTGTGATCTCGAGTTACATTTTCTAGTGTTAAATGATGTTGAATGTTTTCAAAGGCTTATTGGTCATTTGCATATCATCTTAAGGTAAATGTCCTTCCAAGTCCTTTTTCTTATGTTTTAGTCATATTGTTTGCTTTATGTTGTTAACTTGGTGGTCTCAAGAGATAAAGGCATTACATAATGGCAAAGGATACTTTTGACAGCAACATAACAGCCATAAGTATCTATTCAATTAATATCAGAGTGCCCAATGAAGCAGATGCTTGTAGCTAAAGTGAGAAATCCACAGCAACATGGCAATTGAGGAGATTTTAATTCCTTGTTTTTACTAATTTTATTTATTTAGTTTTGTTTTTCAATACAGTTCAAGGCTGGCCTTGAACTCACAGACATCTACTTGTCCCTGCCTCCGTATTGCAGGGATTAAAGGTATGTTTCCCACACCTGGCTCAATTCTTCACTTTCAATAATGGAAAGAACAAACAGATATTAGTAAGGAACAGGACTTGGACCTCTACTGTAGACAATTCAGACCCCAAACAATGCACAGAACAATATAACATATATTATTTTTCAAGTGTACATAGACTATTTCCCAGGATAGACCTTGCTAAACTATGCAATGCTTAAATAAAGGTAACATTAATACAATATAAATTATCAATGATGAGTGAAAAGGGACTAAACTGGAAATTAATAAACAGAAAGAAAATAGAGAAAGCCACAAGAATATCAAAATTAAATATCACATTTTTAAAAAATGTTGTTTCTGCCACTCAGCAGCTTTATTGGAATAGGTTGGTTTGTCTCAAAATGACAAGCCCCTCCAAGAACCTGTAGGTACTGGTACTGGCTGGCACTGGTAAGGAGAAGGGGCTATGGCTTAGAGGAAGAGCATTTGAGTAGCACTCATGGGGATCTGGAAGGAGAGGAAAGGAAAGCCATTTCTTTTTCAAGCAGTAGATGTGATAAATGTCATTCTATGAGTTTATAATCATAATGTATAAGTAGATTTTATCTTTTCTACTTTTATTATTTAAAACTGTTATTCTATCTATCTATCATCTATCATCTATCTATCTATCTATCTATCTATCTATCTTTTTTTTTATTTATTTTTGAATATTTATTATTCTTTATACAGCCGTCTCTGTCCTGGAGGTCACTCTGTAGATCAAGCTGACCTCGAACTAAGAGATCTACCTGCCTCTGCCTCCTGAGTGCTGGGATTAAAGATGTGCACCATCATCACTTGGCTGAAAACTATTTTCAAATTACATATATTTTGATCATATTCATTCCATCGCCCAAGTTTGTCCAGATGTTCCCCTCCTCCCTACCCACCCAACTTTAAGTTTTTTCTCAAAAACAATCTAAAATGCCAATACAACCACAAATGTCCAAAAACCTAGAAAACAAAATACAATATCACATTCACTCAAAAAGAAGATACAAAGACAAAAAGAAAGAAAGAAACAAACAAAACACCCAGCGGTCACCAAATAAAAGCACACATACACAAATCTGTGGCATTCATTATTTGTTGGTCAACTACTTCTGAACATGTGATGTGCCCTGGAGTGCTTGTTATATCCAGGGTAATTTCCATTAGAAAAACTAATTATCCCTCTCCCAGCAGGTATACGTGACAATTCCATTGTTAACCTATACCCTAGTGGCTAGGTTTACATTCATTCATTCATTCATTCATTCATTCATTTTTTAAAACCTTAAAAACATAAAACAAAAACTATCACATTGAAGTGAGACAATACAGACAAAAAGAAGGAAAAGACCCCGACATAGGGCGCAAGAGTCAGAGATAAACTTGTTCCCATAGTCAGGAATCCCATAAAAACACTAAACTGAAACCCATGATACAAGAACAGGGAATATGGTGCAGCCCTGTGCAGGCCCTGTGCATGCTGCTTCAGTCCTGTGAGTTCCTGTGAGCTTTGCTCATGCTGATGTAGATTGCCTTGTTTTCTTGGGGTCCTCCATCCCCCCATCCTCCCTCACCCCTTTTACCCCCTCGCTCTTACACTGTTAGACTCTTTCTGCCTCCTCTTTCCACAGGGTTCCTTGAGCTCTGAGGAGGGATTGGTTGAAGATATCCTATTTAGGGCTCAGTGATCCAAGGTCTCTCACTCTCTGCATGATGTCTGGCTGTGGGTCTCTATATGTAAACAAGGTATTTTAAACACAGTACTTTTGTTCATTGAGATTGTCATGCCTGCATACATGTATTTTCATCATATTTATGGCCAACACTTTCCCCTCACTCCTTCCAGACCCATTCTCACCACTTCCCAACTTTGTGTCTTTGTAAATAAATTTATTTTAGTGGCTAGAGAGATGACTCAGTGGTTAATATCACTGGCTGCTCTTCCAGAGGACCTGGGTTCAATTCTCAGCTCACAACTGTCTGTAACTCCAGTTCTAGGGGATCAGATGCCTCTTCTGGCTTCTGCCAGCAATGCATGTCCATGGTGCACAGGCCTATGTGCAGGCAAAACACCCATACACATATGATAAAATCCAACATTGAAGATGAGTACACATAAAGTAACAATAAATCTTTAAACTGAAGGAAGAAAAACTTACTACTATAAAAAATGTCTGAATCAGACATTCCCTGGTCATGATGGTTCCTGAGCCTTAGGGGCAGGGAATATGATATAGATGTCCCATTTGTGGAATAATTGTTGTAAATCTGCCATATAGTCAGATTGAATCTTTTGATTGGAAGCAGTACTTTCAGCTAGGATATATTCTTCTGACAGAGGGTAAGACACCAAAATTTTGCTGGGTGTCTGTAAATCTGTGTCTCATCATCAGAGAAGGTAATGGTGGCTTTCAGTTCATGCAAAAGGTCTTGACCCAGTCAGTTCTCTGTTGTTGAACAACTTTGAACTATCTCCAGCAACTGGGACTTATTTATACTTTTAATTTTTTTAACTTTTTTTCTAAGATCTGGGGCCAACTGGGTGACAAAGGAAATAATTTTAGAAGTTGTCTTTCATCTTTCTAAATTCACATATTGAAAATTGTTTAAAGTGTCCTTGGTCAGTGTTAGAAAGAAGGGAAAATGCATTTTGTTCAAGCTGTGTTATCTGGCAGGGATCTCCCTGGTCCACCCTGGGGTGGTCTTCCTTCCTTCCTTCCTTCTTTCCTTCCTTCCTCCCTTCCTTCCTCCCTCCCTCCCTCCCTCCCTCCCCCCTCCCTCCCTTTCTTTCTTTCTTTCTTTCTTTCTTTCCTTCAGAGAAGGGTGAGTTTTGAGTTTTCCAGTTATATGGACCAATAGTTGGCAAGAAGACAGAAATCATGAAAGAGAAAGAGTGGAACTTTCTCTTTTCCTTCGGGTTCAGCTCAGAGGACATTTCCCCTTCCCCAGGGCTACTTAGATCAGACATTGTTGGAGCCCATTTTAGGTTTCCTAGTGTCTTTACCCAGCAGGTCTGCATAAAGAAGATGATTGGACCGTGGGCCTGAGTACAGGTGTCTGAGATGGTTTGAACTTGCCTGTGCTGGGGAGGTCTTTTGCTCTGACCCTTGGCATTCTTTTAAAAACCCTTTGGCAGAGAGAGTCAGGGCCAGATGGATTAAGACCCAGGCCCTCTCGAGACTATCCTGTTTCTTTCTTTCCCCTTTATCCTTTTAACTAATATTTCCTGCTGCCTCTATTCAAGAGTACTCTGGGGAAATGTCAGGGTGGGGAATGGGCCCCCCCACAGGACATGCAGTGGAGGGAATGCTCACCTGGGAACTACTTCCCCCTCCCTGGGTGCAGTAACTTAGATGGCAGAGGTCCCTGAATAAGAAGCCTGGCCCCTCCTCACCTCCACACAGAGACCAACGCTGACCATGAGCAGGAGTCAAGAATGAGCCAAGCAAGTGCTCTCACTCAGGGAGGACGGGGAGGGTCCTTGTTTCTGTTGTTGTTTTGTTTGTTTGTTTTTGTCTCTGGGTGACTTGGCAGAACAAAAAAGATTTGGGTCTCCAACAGGAAGAGCACAGGGGGTTCTCATATGAGAGAAAGCCACTGGCCAATACAGAGAACCAGAACTGACAGAAACAGACAGACAGACAGACACATACACAGAAACACACAGACAGAGACACCCACAGAAACACAGAGACACAGACACAGACACACACACACACACACACACACACACACACACACACACACACAGAAGATAACCAGTGCTGACCACCATACACTCATACATCTGAACAGACGGGGAATCAAGTGAAGTCTCACAGATTCCGGACAATGGATCAGTGGCCTTGTTAGACCGCTCCTGTGTGTCCAGAGAGAAGGCACCTTAACCAGATTCACCTCCAGATGTGACAGACCAGGTGACTTTCTAATTTGTTTCCTTTTGGGTTGGAGATGTCAGACTCCTTGGAAGCATTAGGCAGCAATTGATCAAAGAGTGTGTCAGGACCCTGAACTCAGGTCACACACCCTAGGACTGTGGATATCAACCTTCCTAATGCTGTGACCCTTTAACACAGTTCCTCATATTGAGGTGACCTCCAACCGTAAAATTATTGTTGTTGCTCCTTCATAACTGGAATTTGCAACTGATATAATTATAATGTAAATATCTGATATGCAGCATATCTGATGTGTGACCCATTTAAAAGGGCCCTTTGACCTGAAAAGGGTTGAGACCCACAGGTTGAGGACCACTGCCCTAGGAGCTCCTTGACCACCATATTCTTCCCTATTCCAAGGGGCTCTGAGATCTCTGGTATCTTCAGGTCTTGCTCTAGGATGTCCTTGGGACTTCAGAAATGTTGTGGAGAACTCACAAGAGAAGAATTTTCAGACACGCATTTAAGTCAATAGAAAGTCTTTATTAACTGGTCAGTAACTACATTGGGTATTTGGGATCCCAGCATAGCATCAAGCCTCAGGTAGAGCTTTTAAGCACAAAAATGGTACTTTGGGTGGACATACTTCAGTTAACAAGAACGCTTAGCTAGAAGTAGAAGAACAGAAGCCAAAAGGCAAGGTTAGTACATTCAGAGACTTTCCCTTAACAATGGAATGGGATGGATCAGGCCTTTGTTTTAATTTTGACAGATGACACTGTATGTACTGACTTTTACAGATGGAATGACACTTCTATGATGGAGTCAGCTGTGCTAAGGTCTGGAGCCCTGTTACAGTTACCAGTGATTTCTGTTAAACAACTGGTCCTCAATTTCCATTTTCAATGATTAGCTGTTACAGGTTTTCTTTAGTGACACCTGAGATATTTGATTATTGCCAGTTATATATGCAAGTGTAAAAACTTCACACTCCCACTAAGGGGATCTGGTTATCCTGTTTCCTATGCTAGGGATGGGAACATAACCCTGTTCTTTTCCAGATCTTGAGTTCCATGTTTAGAGCAAAATCCCAATGGGAGCACTAAGGAAGCAGTACAAGGTGATAAGAAAGACCCAAGTGACCAGCACAGAGTGAAAGATCATGAAATTCTATGTCGGCAGCATCATGATTCATCTGGTTGGGGCCGATGAGAGGGAGAGTGGCTGCACCAGATGAATTCTCAGGACCTTCCCTGGAGAATCTTCAACCTACAGCAAGGAAACAGGTCTATTGAAGGGTCTGAGGAAAGCCTGGGTCATTTCTCCTGGGTGCCCAGTACCAGTTATCTCCACCCCACAGCCACCCTCACTGAGGGTCATCCAGTTCCCTCCTCCATCACTCCTGGACTCTGCATCCCTGGAGCCTCTACTGTCTAACTCCCTTCTTTCCCATGTCCCAGGGTCAGCCCCAGGCCCTGCTGCAGACCTGAAGTTCAGAATAAAGTGATTATGACAGGCTCTGCTCCCTGACTCAGGGCCTGATGGGAGGGGCTGAAGGAGCAGGGAAAAGCACTATCCAGGGAGGGGTTGCATACAGCTTTCTTTTCCATTCTTTCTCAGCCTTAGAGGAACACACATGTGACTGTCCCTGCCTCACTTTGTCCATCTGGGCAGCCCAGATGAGAGCAGTAGACTCCAGCAGCAGCTCAGTGGTTCTGGAGGCTGCTGCTGCTGCTTGATTTATTTCTATTTTATGTGTATGAGTTTGAGCCTGCACGTCTGTAAGTGCACTGTGGGAATGCCTGGGGTCTGTGCAGAAGAAGGGGCTGTATACCCTGGAACTAGTGCTATATGGTTGTGAACTGTCATGTGGGTGATGCGAATAGACTCCAGATAGGATGCATGAGCAGCAAGTGGTCTTGCCACAGGGCCATCTCTTTATTATATCTTATTTTTTTTGTCTAGATTTTGAAATCTTCTATCAACACATTGAATGGAACTACCATGTTCTTCTTTTGTGTTCCTGCTGTCTCCACATCTGCATCATGGAACCCTCCTGATTGGGAACCTACTCTGTTACATTCTCATTTCCCACTGGTCTGTAACATGATTCCTGTCCTGTCAAGGCTGAGCATGCACAAGTTCTTCCTAGCAGGTGACAAGAACTACAGATCTATTGCCACCATTCTCAATAAGAGGCTATAGATGAGGGACAAGAGTAGGACTCCAGGAATTCACTCTTGCTTCTTCACTTCTCACCCATCTGTCCCTTACACCACTCCCAGTACTGTCCTCAGTACCTGTCTTCACAAATATTGTAAGAGAAACAGGAGGGAGCAGGTGAGGATCATCACCAGGACAGAGATGTTGGGCTTGCTTGCCAAGGACGGAGGTTGGTTCACATGTGGAGCAGCGATTGTTGAGGCTGAAGTGGAAACACAAGTTGAGTCTTTGACCATACCTCAAATGTGAGGAAATCTCACCTTAGCTTCTGTGTGCTCAGGTGATTCAGCAACACATACAGTTCCACCCTTTCCCCCTATTGCTGGGCAACAACTGTTTGGGTGGGTCCTGAGTAGGAAGGGAGAGAGGGTATGTCCCCTGTCCTCAACAGACTCCTGCAGCTATGGTAGGGGAAACAGGGTAATGATGGGGTCTCATCTTTCCTGCTGACAGGAGAGGAGCTGACCTGTGAGGATGGTGTCAGGGAAGAAGAAATTTCAGGTGAGATAAAAAGCAACAGTGATTCTAGAATGAGGAAAAGACCAGGAAACAAAAGTTTGCTTAGTCTGTAGCAGACTGTGAGAACCACAGTGAGGGAACAATATAAACACAATTAATGAAACAGGAGAGGGTAAGAAATGAAATGATGGATGGAATAACGGCCATCATCCCAAGAACTCATAGTGATTAGATTACACACACATACACACACACACACACGCACACACACGCGCGCACACACACACACACACACACACACACACACTCATTTGCATAGAGCTTCCTCCCCTTCTTCCCAGTTACCTGTAGGCTCCAGCTTCCCCCCCCTCGGATGACTTGAGCTCTTTAAGCCAGGACATGCAGTCCCCCTATGAGGTCCAGTATAAGAAGTCAATTACTTCCTCCAACATACTTTTCAACTTGCCAGATGCAGAATCAGCTTCAGTCAACTTTCTAGTGCTTGAGTCATAATCCAACATTTTCAGTCCATTGAGGCCAAAGTACCAGGATCCACGGAAATCTCCATTTATTTCATGCCCACAATGCATCATGGCCTGCAGAATGAAAGGCTCTGTGCCTGTTGGAAAGAGATCAGCCTCTGGCCTTGATGAATCCTGTCTGCCTACCCACCTCCCTTCCCATCCTCTGACCTTGCTCTTCACTCCTTGCTGCTGGTCCTCTTAGGTGGGATGACCAGTGATATATTTTCTTCTTCCATGAAAACAATGAATGTCCCTAACCTGTCACAAATCCTATTCTTTCCTTCAGGGGGCCATCTAATATGTACTTTATTTAATTTGTAGCAGTAAGGATTGAACCTAGGGCCTCATACATGCTAGGCAAGTACTCTACCACTGAGCTACATCCCCAGCCCTAGGGGGCCATTTGAAACTTACCTCTCATTGTGCTAGTATCTGCCTTCAAGTGAGCCACCACTGCTTTGAACTGGTCACCTGCATCTTTCAGAGTCTTAACCTGTGGCTGCCAGATCTTTGTGGCATTCAATATGTTCCTGTGATGACCAATGGCATGACAGCTGTTGTTATTGTCACAGTAAATAAAAGGTTCTGTGTTCCATTGGCCTTGAACTTGCCACCATAGTTCAGAACCTGATTTGCTGACAGTGAAGCTGTAGCTAAGACAAGCAGCGTCTGTGAAGGAAACATGCAGTGAGGTTAGGATGCGGAGCAGGGGCTCAGAGACAGTTTCTGCCTGTGGAACAAGAAAGTCCTCTGGAAGGGTGTCTTTTTTTTTTTTTTTAAAAGAGGGAAGTAAGTAATAAAATCAAATCCCAGACTGAGCTTCCACTGTGCTAAGTAAAGCACAGCCATTGTCTCTTGTTTGAAGATGTAGATCTGGGTTT
Source organism: Peromyscus attwateri (assembly GCA_902168425.1). Classification (NCBI taxonomy): domain Eukaryota; kingdom Metazoa; phylum Chordata; class Mammalia; order Rodentia; family Cricetidae; genus Peromyscus; species Peromyscus attwateri. The sequence goes on from CABHPP010141681.1 coordinate 26,467, forward strand.
GGCCAATCCCTGCTCTCCAGCGGGACAGTTCTCTGATCTGTTATCTCATGCTTTTACTAGGAGTAGGCATTGTCAGTTATGGCAAGAAAAGTTCAGGATGTCTTTTCTAAATCTGTTCATTCTGGAGAATCTCCCGAAGCTGCCCATGTGGACTGTGTGGAGACAGGATGGTGTGTGAGGCTGGTGGGGCAGAGTGGAGCAGGGTGAGGATGGAACAGAAGTTTCATGGAGACAGTTTCTACTGATCTGTACTCTCAGATACATAGACTTGGAAATCTTTACTGGTTAGCTTTAACTGTCAGCCTATGCTCACCTAAAAAGGGAGTGTCTACTGAGGGACTGTTCAAACTGTTAATGATGTAGGAATTCCCAGCCACTGCGGGCATCACCATTCCTTGGTCAGGTGGTCTCTGCTTGGATAAGAAATCTAGCTATGCAGGAGCTAGTGATCCAGACAGCAAGCAGCATCCTCCCTGGTTCCTGCAATGCCTCTCTGGCTGGGAACAAGCTCCTTGGTCATAGATAATGCTGTGTGGAACAGCAAGTAGACCTGTGTCTAAGCACCTGTCCTGACTTCCCTCAATGGCAAACTGGCTTTGAAGCAGAAGTCAAATAAATCAGTTTCTCCCTTAAGTTGCTCTCAGTAGTGTTTTATCATAGTAAAAGAACAACTCTAGAACAACACGAGCCAGATACCTGGACATAGGGCAGTGCTCCAGGGATGGCTTCCTGGAACTGGTCAGAGGATAGTCCACACCACAGGACAAAGACAATCTAGGCTGGTTAAATCTGGTAGTAGAAGAGTGGTGATAAAAAATCTCAGAGAAATACATGTGCCCCAGTGGATATAACATCAAACAATCCAGGGGAGATGTGCAGAGTCCATCCTGCTCTGTGGGATGCTGGAGCATCCCTATTGGGAAGCATAGTGAGCATGACCAAGGAGAAGGGTACTAGCGTTGTTCAAAGCTCAGGGATGATGATGGCTCAAGTAGGGGGTGGTCTTAGGAAACAGAATTTCTAACTTGGAATCCCAGTAGCAGGGTACAGAAAAGCCCATCAGGTGGAGTGGTCAGGAGGCAGTAACATCAAGGGCAGTGGTCCATTGATGAGTAAAGGGGACCCACCTGGAAGCCTAACTGCTTAAGGGGGTCATGGCTAACAGAACACAAAAATCCTAAGTAGAGATAGATGGTTAGCCAGCCCAGATGTGGCTGGATTTTAATAATTAAAGACAGAACAGATGATCAAGAAGCTGAGAGCTGCTGTCCCATGAAAACCCCAGGCTCCTGTGGTCATTGTCTAAACTGAACCACTGGGGCTAGAGAGGTGGTGCAGTGGTTAAGGACACTTGTTCCTCTTGCAGAGGATCCAGGTTTGATTCTCAGCGACCACACATGGTGGCTCAGCACTGCCTGTGACTCCAGCTCCAGATCCAATGCCCTCTTTTGACCCCTGAGGGCACCAGGCACATATGTGGTGCACATATATATATGCAGTCAAGACATAAAATAAATCTAAAAAAACAATTAAAACTGGACCACCTCAGAGACAGATTGCCTTCCTAGGAGGACCCTTAGGTCCCAAAAAGAGGGACTATTTGGCCCCACAGCAAGTGCAGTCACTGTTTCTGTATCACTTCATTGATTCCCCGTCACTCAGGGATGAACCCCAAATGCTCCTGGGAATGTCTAGTGTGGTGGTTTGAATGAGCCTGTCCTCTATAGAGTAGGGTGTCTGAATACTGGGTCCCCAGTTGGTGGCAGCTGTTTAGATAGGTTTAGGAGGTAAGGCCTGGCTGAAGGAAGTATGTCACTGGTGGTGTGGATTTGAAAGCCATTCCCATTTCTTCATCTCTGGACCTTGCCTGAGGTTTAAGCTGTGGGCTCTCAGCTGGGCATGGTATCACAGGGCTCTCATCCCAGCACTTGAGAGGCAGAGGAAGGTGGATCTTTATGAGTCTGAGGCCATCTTATTCTCCATAGTGAGTTCTAGGACAGCAGGAAATATATAGTGAGACCTTGTCTCAAAAACCCAACCAAACCAGGCCAGACCAAAGCAAACTAAACATACGTGGGCTCTAAGGTTGCTGTTCCAGTCACCCTGCATATCTGCTGCCATGCTTCTCTGTGAGGTGAGGGACTTTTGTCCCTCTGAAACTATAAGCTTCCTCAAACCCTTCCTTCTGCATGTCGGTGTGGCCTTGGTGTTTTATCACAGTGACAGAAAAGTAACTAAACCACTACTATGTAAATCCTGAAGTGTTCACAGGAGTGTCTCTGTTACAGCTGCTCAACTCTGTTCTTGTAGTTTGAAAGCAGCTAGAGAAAATACTTCCAGGAAGAGCATGGCTGGACCAGTCTCTAGGACCCTATGATACAGGACAATCTGTCAGCCTGGGGTGTCACATCTAGGAAATGGCCCTGTGTAGAGGTCACAGCAATGTCTAATAGAAGAAGAATCACCTTGCTTGAGGAGAAGCCAGCCTGAGTCACCTGCAGCAGGGAAAATTCAATTCATTCCATTTCAGTGTGGCTCCTGCATGGTACTGGGCCCTGGGAGAAAGCAGTCTGTGGTCTTGGGTTATCAGAAGGCCCATCAGACCTCAGGCAGACATCATGAGGTGAGTTCTTTCCCACTAGGTGATTAGGTGGACAGATCACAGTCAGACAAGATGTCCAGAATGAGACATTGCTGCAGGGACATGACAAGTCACTGTGTGTTGAGAGCTGCTTAGCAGGGAGAGACAAGGACTCTTGTCTGACAGAACATCTCCTGTTCTCCAGATGGTTGTGGAGATCTTACCTCATCTAGAGGAGGTGACTGAGGTTAGTTCTCAAGTAAGCTGCCACCTCTCCCTCAGCAAGCTCCTCAGGCTTCAAGGAGTGTGCTCTATGGCCATGGGATCCAAGGAATCCACTGGACAGCAGTGGAGAGATCAAGATGCCCTAAAGCCAGGACCTCCTCCTGTCATTTCCAGCTGACCCAGAAGTCACAAGCAGCACAGAACCCACTGCTGACTGGGAAACAGGCAGCTTTGGCTGTACTTTTGAAGACACTCTGTAGGGATGAGCACCATGACTGGTACCTGGGATATACCCTAATCTATTGTAGAGATAAATCTGCTGTCCCCTTCATCAACTTGTTGCCTTCTCCTGCTGCCACCAAATGCAGAACTGAGTATTTGATGCAGAGAGAATACAGTGAAGTTTGACAGGTTGAAAAAAAATTAGCGGCTGCCATTTACAGAACAAGAGAATCCACTCCTGCCTAATGAACACCAGTATCTGATGCCATCTCCCCAGGAGGTAGGCGACATGGGCCTGGGAGCAAGGGCAGAATCTTTCCATCCCCCACCCAGGACCATTGCCAGAGTCCTCCAAAGAGGACAAGGTATTTCAGTCCCTGATTAGCTGAGGTGTCTTCAGGCATGAGCATAGATTGCACCTGGTGGAAGAGGGGGTAAAGGGCACTTCGTGGATGGGAAAGTGGGGAAGACTGGATGGGCAGGGAAGGGAGCAGAGCAGGCTGATGGTTGATGAGTCTCATGGGAACCGAAGCTGAGTCTGGTAGCACAAAGTTGTAATTCTAGCATTCGGAAGACTGAGGGAGAGAAGGGATTGTTGCAGATTCTATAGTGTGGGCTAACGTGTGAAATCTTCTTAAGACAAAACAACAACAACAACAACAACAATAATAATAATAATAATAGAACGTGTGTGGTTGTGGCTGCCTTGTCCCTGGAAGCATTTATTGTGATCTGCTGGAGAAATTCCTTGGGACGTTTGGAAAGAAAGTTCAAGGACAAATATGTCCTGGGATGGTGGAGGGCTTGTGAGGAATCCCCCCTGGGGAAGGCAGTCTTCAGAGCATAGCATGCCTTAGGTCCAGGGGAGCTGTCTGAGTCTGCCTCCTGGCGGGGTCTTCAACTGTGCCCAACACGTCCAGTCCAGGTGCCTGGATTTTAGGCTTCCTGTGACCCCAGTGGTGCCGAAGGAGCCACCAGGCACTCCCTTCTGCCACCTAGCACTTTTCATTCATGTAGCCCCTGCCCAGCCACTGGACTTAACTTTTCCCCTAACATCTTTTATCACCTGAAGCCTGGCTGGTGTAGAGCCAGGAAGAGCAAGAGGGCTTCATCTTCAATGAGGTGAAGGGGAGAAAGAGAAGCCCAGGAGTTTCTAGCTAGCCTCCAGGGTACTGTGAACTTCCTGAATTAGAGCCAGAATTGTCCCCATCCCCCAGCACCCCTCCATTTAGACCTTGGGAGCTCACCAGCCAGCAGAGTAGATCCCAGACAGCTCAGTAGAATCAAAAGACTCAGATTCTGGGTAATATTGCCCCCAGGTGTCTTCAGCCTTTGCCGTGGTACCTTCCTGAGACCCAGCTACCAACAGGTGTGAGTGGAGCTGTGGAGAGAATCTGGGAGTCCTCAGTACAGCCCTGCAGAGGACCCTGTGCACAGATTGGCAAAGTCCTGGGCACCTGGGCTATGAATTCAGTCCTTCCCATGCTCCAGCCTTGCGGGACATGAGTTGTCCACACCCACTGCCTACACTGCATTGTGACATTCCTAGGGCTTCCTGATCTCACCAAGTAGGTGCCTCTGAATCATTTTTTCCGCTGCTTCTCTTGCTTCACACAGCATTAATCTCCCTCAACCTCTAGCTTGCTCTTCTTCACTTCCTCTTTCTCAAGATTCTGCTCCATCCCGGACTCATTTGCCCCTCCAGGTTCCTTCCCTATCTCTCCACCTGAACCCTCAAGGTTTTGTGTCCCGCTGTTTGCCACTGTGGCCCCCTCCTCCGGCCCTCCTTAGTCACCCCCTCCTTCCCACCTCCATTTCCTTCCTTTTGAAGACAACTGCTGTCTTGTCAGCAAGGCTGTGCTTTTCTCCTTAACTCTGGGACACCGGAAGCTTCCTTACGCCCCACTCAGCACAGACGGCAGTATCCTACATGTTTTAAACTGTGCCCCACATCTCATGCTTTAGATTCTGTGGATGAGAGGGGATGGATGTCCTGGGGTGTGTCCTCAGGCAGGGGCATGTAGTGATAAAACACCTTCCTGGGAGGGAGAGTGGGGGAAGGGGTGTAGGATGGTGAACTGGGTGCTGTATATGGAGTAGACAGTGAAGCTGTGTGTGGTGATCTCTGCCCGGAATCTCAGCTACGGGAAGGTGATGAAGGGGAGGTTGGAAGCTGGCAACCTGGCTTATACAGTGAGGAAAAAAAAATGAGGAAAAGGAGGAGGATAAATACGGAAATGGAGAGGGAATTGGGATGGTGTGTCTCCTTGTTCCTGGGGCCATCTCCTGTGATCTTCAGACAAAGTGCACTTAGAGGTGGAAGGTCGAAATGTTAAGAGTTGTAGGAGAGATGGAGCCACAGGGCATGCTGGGAAGACAGTCTGTGGAGCAGAGCAGGCCTGGAGTGCCAGGTGGAGATCACCTCATGTGTCTATGGCATTTAGCCCCAGTGACCCTGGTTATGTTCCTAAGGCAGTTTCAGAGCTTCAGTGGGGTTTCTGGTTAGCCACATGGAACTATCTCACCTCCTGCCGTCATTTTTTCTTCCCCAGAAACCTCAGCTTTTGTGAAAGCCTCTGAGGGAAAGAAGGTGGGGTAAGGTAGAGAGCAAGCCACAGAGCCTGGACTGTACAGTTATCTAGAAGGAGCCTGAAGGGTGGGTAGTGGGGGCTGAGGAGGGCCTAGGATCATCAGTTCAGCTAGGGAGGCTCTTCTTCCCTGGTGCTGTGGCCCTCTGTCTCCTCAAGTCCTCTTGTTGAATCCCCTAAACTCATGGGCTGCTCTGGAGCACAGTGGGAACAGAGCCAGCATGTAATTAATGAACTTGATAACTGTGGCTGATGCCATGAGTCCCTCTGAACCCAGACCCAGATGTGAATAGACGGTAACTTCCTGCTGATGACATTCATGAAAATTCCACAATCAGGGCTGTGACTTCAGGCAATTCCAGTTTTGTGACATATCCATTCACTTCTTTTCTTAGAGGTTTTGGGGTTACATCAGCTTCCAGAAGGCTCAGGTCCTCTCCCTGAGACAGGCAATGGCACCAGGGCAGAAGCTGAGCAGCCTGGTCTCTGTGGCTCTGGTGTCCCCAGGCCCCCCACTCCATGTGGTCCCTCCCCACACAAACTGGCTGCACCCTCGGAGACCCTAGGCAGATGAAGCAGAGCAGAAAGTCAAGGGATAAAGTCAGTTCTTTGGGCCTGTGCAGCAGTCACTTGTCTGCAGCCAGAGAGGAAGTATCAGGGGCTGTTTGTGGGGTTTCTTAACTTCCTCCCAGTCCCTGTCCAAGTCCCCAAGCTTGGCCGGTCTCACCTTCCACTCTCCCCCACTGCTGACCCCCTCCCTCCACTCTGTCCTGTCCTTCTCCCTACTGTCTAGAGCCCCCCAGGTCCTTGCCTTCTTTTTAGCCCCAGCTGTAGGGCCCTCTCTGTCTGCTGGCAGCCCTCAGCCTCTCACTGCTGTTCCCTCCTTTCCCATTTATGTTTCCAACTGACCTCTAACCCTCAAAGCCCTCCTGTCCCCCAACCCATCCTCATCCTCTCTTGACCTTGGTTGGGGTGTGGTACTTCCTCCTGGCCTATTCTTTACTTCACCCCCATTCCTTCCTGTCTTGATCCCCTGTCCACCCTTGGGGTCCTTACCCTCTTAGCTCTCTACTCCCTCTCAAACCTCAGCTCCGCCACACCCTCACTGCCTTAGATTCCTTCTCCCACCTGCTCACTTCCCTTGCTACACTCTCTTCCCCAACCCCAACAACACCTTTGTCAGCATCTATCAAGATGATCATGTGTTTTCTTTCTTTCAGTTTGTTCATACGGTGGAATACATTGATAGATTTTCATATATTGAACCATCCCTGCGTATGTGGGATGAAGCCTAATTGATCATGGTGGATTATATTATTATGTCCTTGGATTCTGTCTACCAGTATTTTATTGACTATTTTTGCATCAATGTTAATGAGGGAGATTGGTCTGTAATTCTCTTTCTTTGTTGCATCTTTGTGTGGTTTGGTTATCAGGGTAACTGTGACCTCATAAAAAGAATTTGGCAATGCTCCTTCTGTTTTTATTGTGAGGAAGAATTTGAGGAGTATTGGTATTATACTCTTGGTATATATATTGGTATATAGCTCTTCTTTGAAATTCTGGTAGAACTCTTCACTGAAACCATCTGGCCTTGGGCTTTTTTTGGTTAGGAGTCTTTTAATGACTGTTTCTACTAGCTTAGGGGTTATAAGTCTATTTAAATTGTTTATCAGGTCTTGATTTAATTTTGGTATGTGGTACCTATCAAGAAAATTGTCAAATTCTTTTGCCAACTATTTTTGTCGAAGCAGTAACAGTGAATTAGGAAGGTGATTTAAAGAAAGAATCTGAACTTTGAAACATGCACCAATAAATAATAATAATAGTAATAATAAATAAGGATAATGATAAATGTCTTAGAAGAAAGTATTTATATAGAGAGCTCCAGATTTAGTAAGGAAAACATTTTTTATAACCTCTTACAAGTATGTCACCATAGTATTGATGAGCAAGGTCTCTAAGAGGCTTGGGACTCACAAGTAGTCTAGACAGGCTTGCCACTGACCCCAGGGTTCCCCCTGCCTCTGCCTTCTTAGTACTGACAATAAAAGCACACAGCACCATGCCTGGCTCTATTCCAGGAGTTCTAGGGATCAAACCCGAGTCCTCATGGTTGTGAAGCAGGCCTCTACCACTCAGCTATCTCCCCATGCTTTGGACACACAGGACTTTTAGTAGTCAGCAAACAGTCGGAATTTTCTGGAGATAATGCCCATGTGCTCCAGGAATGACTTGCAGAAACCTGGCCAGAGGCTGGTCCATACTGCATGAAAGAGAAAATCCAGAACTTCTAAAAAAGATAGTGAAAGACATATATAAAAAAGCTCAGAGAAATACATGGGTCAAAGAGGATGTGATATGAAATATGTCCACTCTGTTCCATGAAAAAGCATGGAGGACTCATTCAAGTATGGAAAGAATGCCCATGGAGAAGGACATGAGCCTCTTTAGAAGTTCAGTGATGAAAAGTATACAAGGCTAGAGCTGGGAATGGCAGATGGTGTTCCTGAAATGAGATATAGGTAACCATGGGCAGAAAAATCCTGGTGTGATAGACAGAAGTGGAGTGGTCAGGAGGCAACATCATGGAGGGACAGTAGTTCAGATGACTTATAAGGTGTGTGTAACCCAGGCTGTGACCTCAGGGTGGAGTGTGTGCACCCAAAGTGACAGAACACACAGATTCTTCAGACAAATAGATGGGCAGCCACTTACATGTTGCCAGATCTTGATGACCAGCCACAGGAATGCATGATCAGGAGGCAGAGAGTTGCTACCCAGGACAAAGCTGGGCTCCTGTGCCCAGTGTCCACAAAAGAACTACTTCTCAGAGAGACCAGAGTCTATTTCTAGAAAGAGAGACAAGATTCAAATAAGAAGGACTCCTCACCACACAGCAGGTGCAGCTCTTCTCTGGGGTTCACTGTTCCACCTAGACAGACATATGGCCCCTAGATTCTGCTGTGAATGTCTAAAGGGTCTGTAGGCAGACAGTCTCTGTTAAACTGCTTACCTCTGCTCTTGTAAGTTAAAGCTCCCATGGATAATATATGAATTGTGAATGTGAACTGATGTCCTCTATGTCATGACTCAGGACAATCTATGAAATTGAGGCATATGTGCCAGGGAAAGGTGCTATGTGGAGTTCTTGGTGGTAATTAATGGAAGAACCACAATAGAAACCACAGAGTTTGAAAGCAAGTCTGTACAGCCACAACAGAGGAAGTGACATAATTTCAAAGGGACTATTGTCATGCTATTGGGCTCTGGGAGAGAGAGAGAGCAGCCCTCTGGTCCTGTGACACCAGTGACAATGCAGCCCCAGGGGACCAACATGAGCTGGGTCCCACCTCTACTGTGACATGAAGTAGACAGGTCCAGAAGTCAGAGAAGATCCCAGAAGTAAATGGTAACTGTGGCATTGTGGATCACTTGTAGATCAGAGCTATTCTACAAAGAAAGATGTCTGTGTGACACAGCTGTTCTTCTCCTCCAGATCACATACTTACAACTATACCTTATCATGAAGAATGACTCAGATTAATCATCCCCTAGACTGTCACCTCAGCCTCAACTCACATGTCACTTGAATGAGGGAATGCACTGGACAGCAAAGGAGAGAGCAGTGGACTACAACACCAGTACCTTTCCTGTCACCTCAAGTTTCCAGAAGCCACAGACAGCACAGGACGCACTGTTGACTGTGAAATAGGCAGCTTTGGTCTCACTTGATGAACGTTGTCTGGGGAATGGACACTAATGTTGGGATACAGACTGTACTCTGATCTGGGGTCAAAAGACTAAGATAAAGGCCACATCTTGTCCCCTGTCCACTTGTATGTTATCACATCCTGCCATCACACCCAAGGCAGAATTGGGCTTTTGATGGGGAGATAGATATGGTGTGACTTGTCAAGATGCAAATATTTAGTACCCTCACTTTTACAGAAATCTTGACTCTTGCCAAATGAACAGCACTATCTGATGCTGGTGCCCCAGATGGTAGACCAGATGGACTTGGGGTGCAAGGGCGGGAGCTTCCCTATGGCCCACTGAGCACTACTACAAGTCTCCTGTTGTGGAAACAAGCCTGATCCCCATCCTTTAAGTTCTGTGGGTGAGAGTGCACAGATTTGGTGTGATGTGGCCTCAGGCCTCAGGAATCAAGAGTTAAAGCCCTTTTCCAGGCAATATGGTGTAGAAGTTCTTGATGGGTAGAACCTGGAGGTGAGCTGGATGTTTCTTGTAAATCAAGTGGGAAATGAAGCTTGGCTTGGTGACAAGCCTGTAGTCTCAGCCCTCAGGAGCATGAAGAGGGAGATTGCTGCAAATTAAAGACAGCCTGGGTTATAAAATGTGATTCTGCCACATAATAAAAAAATTAAAAATAAACAATAAATGAAATTTAAAAAATTAAGAAGGCAGCATGTGTACTAGTGCGTGTGCTGTGATCTGCTGGAAGATGGGAAGGGAGAGTAAGGGCTGGGTGACCAGGGACAGCTGGAGAGGTTGTGGATCTGCAGGTTGGGGGAGGGTTAGATGGCTTGTAGGGTAGAGTAGGAAACAAGTCTGCTCTCCTGCCCTGCTCTCCTCTAGACCCTGTGTATTCTACAGCAGTAACTTTTTCTCTCAGTTTTCCTCTCTGTGTGTGTATTGGTCAAATTATTAAGGCAACTCTACGTAGTTAAAAGGGAGGTTTAGCCGGGCGGTGGTGGCGCACGCCTTTAATCCCAGCACTCGGGAGGCAGAGCCAGGCGGATCTCTGTGAGTTCGAGGTCAGCCTGGGCTACCAAGTGAGCTCCAGGAAAGGCGCAAAGCTACACAGAGAAACCCTGTCTC
>CABHPP010141681.1:37024-57739 GCA_902168425.1 Peromyscus attwateri
AAAAAAAAAAAAAAAAAAAAAAAAAGGGAGGTTTATTTTGTGGGGTAACTTACTAGTGAAGGGATAGGTTACAGGGTCTGGGGAAGGTGTAGCGCAGTCCAGTGGTGTTCTCTGGAGAACTCTGCTTGGTCTACCTTTAGCGTCCAGGGTCCAGGAACCAAGAGAGCTCCCCCATCTGGATCTCAGGTCTTTAGAAGTCCTCTCTAGGCTCCGCCTTGTAGGTGTGACAGTTACTGAATCCTCAGAGGGGGTGGTATTTCCAGGTCAAAGCTGGAACAGCTACCCACTACATGTGTGTGTGTGTGGGTGCTGACTCAAAAGTACAGCTGCCCTGCAGCATGCTGTAGAGAGCCAGCATGGGGGACAGGGCACTACATAGAGCCATTATGGCCAATTGAGACTCAGGCTCCTCCATGCTGGGTCCCAGTATCCAGGCTCCCCCAGTCAGGTCACCTGAACTCAGCTGCCAGACACCCTCACAGGCTGACTAGTAGAACAACCGAGTGCAGCCGCAGAGCCTGGGTGCTGTGATTGAGCTTGGTGACTCCAGCCCAGGCCATGGCTCCTTTCTTCAGACCCTGCAGGAGCCAGGGGTGACTTAAGGTGCCAAGAGAAGGCAAAGCCTAAGTAGCTGTTGTAGGGCTGTGATGGCACTGATGCCCATGCAAAAGAAATCTGGGCTGTGCATTCAGGTAGGCCCGACCCTGTAGCATGAATCTTAAAAGTTCTTATTAATAAAAACAAACCTGAAGCCGGAGCGAGATTCCTGCTACACGACCCTCTTTCCCACACCCGACCCCCTGTCTCAACACCCCCATTCTGAGTTTCCCATAGGTTTTTCTAAATCTCTCCAAGACAACGCCAGTCCGGGTAGCTCTGATTTCCGCCCAGGTGGACCCTGGTCCTCTTTCCTTCCCACCCTGCCAGGATCCCTTCTCAGCACTCACCCTCTGAAGTGTGAATACTGAAAGACAAGGATAATAGAATGCCTGCAGCCATGCCAGGCTGCACCACCAAGGAGAGATAAGGCAGGGGTGTGGAGTCCTCCCACACACGCTCCTGCTTTATGTGAAATAACACACTGCTTGTTCCTCACACAAGGGCTTGGAAACATGCTGCAGGGAGAATGTAAAGCTGACTCCTCCCACGTTTACAATTAAGTTCTATTTTGTGGTTTGGATGGTTTTTTCCCCCAGTGAAACACTAATTAAACATAATCACCCACATGGTTCTTTGAGATTGTTGCTAGAGTTGTCATAATTGTTTTCAAAGAATTTCAAAAATTTGTCATTTGGTCTTCAGTCCAGCTGTTAGCTGTGATTATGATTTGATATGTTTGTCTTCTACTTTTGGATAAAAATTGTTGATATATATGCTTACACAATAAAGTTCCCCAAAGGGGGCTGATTTAAATTGAATATATGAAGACAAGAGACTATGTGAGTTTTGTTCTGCCTTCAATTCATAAGACATAACAAAACTAACCAATTTGTTATGATAAATTTGACCTTATACAACCTTGACCTAACACAAATCTCATACAAACAGTGTCACCACATAATTTATGTGTTAAATACAGGTACCCACCAAGGCCAGAGGATCCTATGCAGCTGGAGTTACAGGTGGTCCTCAGCCACCATGTAGTTGCTGGGCAGTAATCGAACCCTGGTCCTCTGCAAGATCAGTCATCAATCTTAACAATTGAGTCACAGCTCCAGTTCCTAAGTTACACTTTGAAATGAGTTAACTGATAATAACATAGACTTTAATAGCATTCTGCAACCAAATTTAAAAATTACTAATTAGAATGGCTATTCTAACTGTATAGAACTAAGACAATGTCGTATGTCTTTTGAGTTTCCTATTGGAGTGTTTCTGGACTTTGGGGCAGATTAATTTGAATGTGTGATTTAAAAAAATGCAAGTTCCTTTAAAAAATTTTTTTAAAAAGTTTTTTTTTTCAAGACAGAGTCTCTCTGTGTATCCCTAGCTGTCCTGGAATTAGCTCTGTAGACCAGAATGGCCTCGAACTCAGAGAGATAAGCCTGCCTCTCCCTTCCAGGAGCTGGGCCTAAAGATGTACACTAACAAGCCCAGCTGTTTGCAGTTGCTTATAATAAAGTTTTAATAAACTGACATCTATTATTAAAGGACAAAAAAGGGTCAGATGTGGCCTATGTCAAGGCCTTTGTGACCTCATGAGAAAATACTAAATCATATTCAAGAATTCTATAAATGAAAATGTAAATGTAAAACTAGTAACTGGAGAAAGACACATAGAAGGTAATAGGTATATGTGTGTGTATGTGTGTGTGTGTGTGTGTGTGTGTGTGTGTGTGTGTGTGTTTGTAAAACAGATTGTTGACAAGAAGAAAATGCTCTGTGGCAAGAAAGGATTTTGAATGAATTTTGTCCTAAAATAAAAATTACTGAAAGTAAGAGAAAGAGATCAGGAAAAAGGCACATTAAAATAGGGCACAAGAATGTGGTAACAAGTCCCCAGATCTTAGTAGGCACCCAGACCTTAGCACAACTGACTCCATGGTGGAAGTACCATTCAGGCTGTAAATCTCAACACATGGGAAGCACCAGCTGCCAAAACTAAAACAAAGGCCTAATCTATCAAATCTATAGTTCTGGGAAAGTCTCTAAATGTACTAACCTTGATTTTTTTTGGCTTCTGTAGTTCTGCTTCTGGCTAACAGTTCTTGTAAGGTATGTCAACCCAGAACATGGTTTTTGTGCTTAAAGTCTCACCCTCAGAAAGGTTCAATGCTACCCTGGGATCCCAAACACCCAGTGTAGCTGTCGGCTGCCTATAAAAACTTACTATTGGTTTCAACCCACGTCTGAGCAGTCTTCTCTGGTGGGTACCTCACAACAAATCTGCATGAAACTTTACTTTTAGAAGGGCGTGGGAATGGGGTGTGGTGGCTTATTCTTTTAATCCCAATACTTGGGAGGCAAAGGCAGGCAGAACTTTTTGAGTTTGAAGCCAGCCTGGTCGACTTAGAGAATTGCAGGCCAGCCAGAGCTACAAGGTGAGAGCCTGCCTCAACAGAGTCAAGTTACTTTTGGTCAAGGTTTAAGTGTTCTACGAGGCTGAATTTTCAAAGTATTATCTATTCTTCAGGACTGCTGTAACTGACATTCTGTTCCTTCAGTCCACACTTGGAGGCTGGTGTGAGTGAGGATAGTGGAGATAAAAAAACATAGTCACGATTTTGTCCCTTGCTCCCGGGACATCCAGGTCCAGGTGACCAGGGGACAATGGGACAGGTCAAAAGCGTCTATTGTTCTGATAAGCCATCCTTCTCTTTATCAGAGAGCTCATGAAGATGACAGAGTTTGGACATGAACCAGCATGTGTTCTGTAAAGAGGAGGATGAGTCACAGAGGGAAATGTCTTCAGTGATTGCAAGGGAGACACACTACAGTAATGCTTTAACCCATTCCAGCGGAGGGCACTATCAAGTGAGGAAAATTAATGAAGGAAATGGGGTTCTCCTATGTCCCCCAAATAACCCTAAGGAAGCTCAACTGATAGTATTACAAAGGGTTAACTTGTGGCACCTACATGATCTAAACACATGACAGGTGTATTAGTCAGGGTTCTCTAGAGGAACAGAAATTATAGAAAGAATCTCTGCATATATACAGAAAGGGGATTTATTAGAATGACTTACAGGCTGTGTTCCAGCTATTCCAACAAGGGCTGACTATGAATGGTAAGACCAAGAATTCAGAAGATGCTCAGTCCCCGAGGCTGGATGTCTCAGCTGATCTTCAGGATGTGCTGGAATCCCTAAGAGGAAGTCTCTAATGCCAGTGAAGGAATGGACTTGCTAGTGAGGCCAGAGCAAGCAGGGGAAGAGCTAAAGCTTCCTTCTCCCATGTCATTATATAGGCTTCCAGGGGAAGGTGTGGCCCAGAATAGCAGTGGGTCTTCCCACTTCAAAAGATCTGGATTAAAGGTGTGGCTTCCCACCTCCAAGAACCAGATTAGAAGTGGATCCTACAACTTCAAAGGATCCAATTAATCAAAGAATCCATCACAGGTGTGCCAGTCATTTTTGGTTTTAGTTAATTCCAGATGTAGTGAAGCTGACAACCAAGAACAGCCATCACAACAGGGAAAGTGTAACCATATATTCATACAATATTATGAATAACATTACAAAGAATTCTGCCAGCCACCAACCGGGATGCTCACATGACCTGGGTGACCTGGGAACATAATGCTTTATGTCATTACAAAGTCAGTTTTTCAAATAACAGCTTTAGTTAATGTCAAAATGCTTCAGGTCCTTAAAGCTCTCAAATGAAGGGCCTTCCAGTGGCTCTCAGATAACAAGCAAGTACCAGACTCTTCTCTTCCACACTACAGAGATTACTATAGACCTTGTCAGATGTTACAGCGGGTGCCTTACTGCCAGATCTCAACCCTGGGAGTCATCTTACGGTGTCAGGACACAGGCCTTTGTGGAACATGATCTGAGCCTCACAGAGGTTATAGAATTGGGCTCCTTCTGTGTGATTCCACATTAGACAATATGCACACCTAGCTGCCTGCATGAGGATTCTCCGGCAAGGACAGGGATGAGCATTAACATTTATACAGATTTGGCCCATGCTTTCTATGTGTGTGTAGGCTGTGTCATCGAGGCATTTGCAGAGAAAGGCAACAGACAATTGGTTTCATTATGACATTTTTGTAGATGTATAAAATATGTATCAGCCATATTATTCCTCATATTACGTCTCCCTTTCACTCCCATAAGACTCTTTAAAGTAATATTGTTTTTGTTTCACATTTGTGTGTGTGTGTGTGTGCTTATGTGTGTCTCAATTTATTTAATTAGGATTATACAAGTGTGGGTGAGGGGATATGTAGTGATATATTGTGTCCCCCAATATATTGTGCACCCTAATAAAGCTTATCTGAGGATCAGAGGAAAAACCAGCCACTATATTAAACATAGAAGTCAGGCAATTGTAGTACATGCCTTTAATCCTAGCATTCAGTAGGCAGAGATCCATCCAGATCTCTGTGAGTTCAAGACCACACTGGGAACAGAGCCAGGAGTGGTGGCATGTGCCTTAAATTCCAACACTAGTTAACCATAAAGGTCTGGAGGTCTGTACAGACAGACAGGAAGTGGTGTAGCTGGGCGGAGAGAGGAAGTGAGATGGCAGCCACAGAAAGGCATACAGGCGTGGGTATACAGAAAACAGGTCTCTTTGGAAGCTGAGGAGTTGGTGAGGTGAGGTTGGCTGTGGCTTGTCTATTCCGCTGATCTCTCAGTTTTAACTCAAATATCTGGATCCAGGTTTTTTTTTAATTATTATTATTAATAAGACCATTTAGTAATTCGCCTTAAGGGTTAAGTACAGGAACATGGGCATCTTAAGAGTGGCTACACCACTGATAAAAGTGTCTCTCCCCTTCCAGCACCATTAATTGTATTAATACACCAGGGAGCACTTACACCTCATGAGCCCCTCTCCCTCCATGAAGGGAAGGATGACAGGCCTGCTCTTGTTCAAGGATCATGCAAGTCCTCAGAGCTGCTGAGAGTTCAACAGTGAGACAGCTCCATCATAGTGGGAAAACAGCATTTCACAGCATTCCAGCCCTTCTTGTTCTCACATCCTTTCTTCACCCTTCTGTGCGGTGGTTCTTGACTCTTGGATGGGGTGATATACATGTTTGGTCTAGTAAATGCTTTTGCCCCATGCTTTGGGGAGAACTCTTCTTTCTTTCCCCTGTTGATTGTGATGGTTGTTGGAATAGTCTGATTTCTGTCTGTGGAGACTTTCCAGGGAGAACCAAAGGCCTACAGATTGGAGTCTGGACCACCTCCATCTGTCACAGGTCAGGGCAAATCAGGATATAAGCTAAGGAGCGAGTCTCAGACTTCTCTGCAAGGGTTAAGGGCTAATTTCTCTTTAATATGTGCCCTCTTATGGTGAAGGAAGAGTGACAGCTCATTTCAGGAGGCTTGAACATACTGTGACAATCTCCCCATCCTCTCTCCCTTTTCCCTATTACAGTTGTTGCTGTTCTTCAGCGTGGGAGGGAGAGAACGCCTGGCTGACAGCATTTGTGTCTGCCATTTTCATTTCTGGACAGACATCCTGATGTACATACTGTGGGTAATCAGGTTTTTCCTTCCTGCAGGATGGTGAGTTCCTTTCCCTCTAGTTAGGGTTGTTATTGCTATGAAGAAACACCATTATCAAAAACAAATTAGGGATGAAACTGTAGCTTGTCAAGTTGACACACAAATACAACACTTTTCTTTTTCTTTCTTTCTTTTTTCTTCCTTTCTTCCTTCCTCTCTTTTTTTGATGAAACACTTTTCAATCAGAACCTCTCCTTTCTCCTTTATC
Organism: Peromyscus attwateri; assembly: GCA_902168425.1. NCBI lineage: Eukaryota > Metazoa > Chordata > Mammalia > Rodentia > Cricetidae > Peromyscus > Peromyscus attwateri. The sequence continues at coordinate 43,418 of CABHPP010141681.1, forward strand.
CCCAAGATGGCACATCAATATTGATATCACAATATAAAAAAAAATGACTTAAAACATCCCACAGATTTTACCAATTCAAACACTTTAAAAGTTCAGTTCTGTAAAAACCTAAAATCTTTTTAAAACTTGAAATTCTCTTTTAAAATTCAAAGGATCTAAGGACAGGTCCCAGTCCTACCATCCTTAGCGCATGAGCTGGCTTTTTGGAACCTAGGGCCTATGCTGGGACACTTTACTCAGCTTAGGTGAAGGGAGGAGGGGACTGGACCTGCCTCAACTGAATCTACCAGGCTGGGCTGACTCCCCAGAGGAGACCTTGCCTTGGAGAAGGTGGGAATGGGGGTAGATTGGGGGGAGGGTGGGGAGGAGGGAGGAGAGAAGACAGGGGAATCCATGGCTGATATGTAAAATTAAATTAATTATAAAATTAAAAAAAATAAAAAACAAAGGATCTAACTGTGGGCTTCTGTAAATTTAAAAATTAAGTTAAATGCTTTTTTATTTCAAGAGGGAAGAACCAGGAAACCACCATAATCTGAACAAACCATAACCAAATGTCAACTGTAAATAACTCAGTATCTAATGTCTGGAATCCACTAATGATCTTCCAGAATCTTCCAAATGGCTTGAGTCATTTTGTCAGATCTGACCCTACAGCATACATAGCCTGTCCTCTAGACTTCAGCTGACTGCCTTATGCTGCTGCTGCAGTTCTTGGTGATCATCCCATGGTACTGTGTTGTTGGTCTTTTCTTTGGGCTACCAGCTTACAAATAATGACATAGAGACTTATTATTAATTATGAAAACTTAGCCTTAGCTTAGGCTTGTTCCACTAGCTTTTATAACTTAAATAACCTGCTTCTATGAATCTACATTTAACCATGTGACTGTTTACCTGTTTTTTATTCTGTATGCCTGACTTCCTCCATATCTCATTGTCATCTTCCTGGAGTACTTCGAGTGTCTATATACCTCCTTCTCTTCCCCTCTCTACCCAGAAATCCTCCCTATATCTCCTGCCTAGCTATTGGACATTCAGCTCTTTATTAAACCAATCACAGTGACACATCTCCAAACAGTGTAAAAAAATATTCAGCAACATTTCCCCCTTTTATCTAAATAAATAGGAAAGTCTTTAACTCTAAATAGTAAAACTATATACGATAAGAACAATTACCAAGTAAGAAATACATTCACAATGTCCAGTCTATTCATATTTGGCTAATTCAAAGAAAATACTCACATATCTATCCTATCTTGGTGAGTCCAAAGTTTTGTACCTGATTTACTTTCTATCAAAACTACAGAAAAATTGAACTATAACTATCCAATCTCCAACCTCATCAGAGACCCAAGAAGGAAATAATTTTACCTAATTAAACAGGAAGTGCAGAGCAAGCAGCTTTCAAAACTAAGAAATGACGGTGACATTTGGCTGCCTGGACAGTCACCCACAGTTCCTCTGTAACAGTGGGGCATCCATCTTCAGCTTACAGGACTAAAATATTTGACAGACTTTTCTGTGAAGCAGGAATTTTGAAGGACTGTCCCACCCTGTCATTGCAGTTGCCTTCTTTTCTGTCCTGCTTGTTCAATTTGAACAGCATACTGTCAGCAGCTGAGGCCAAGGGCAGTTTCTTGTCCAGTGGCTACCTTTGCCAAAATAAAAGCAAACTCCATATGGAGGTTCTTCCATGCCCATCAACCTTTGTGAAGTAAATTGTTGCTACCTGGAGCAGATGTGTTTCACTGTCATGAGAAGCCTTGTGTTGTTAGAACACCATTAATGCCATATTCTGTAGGACTCTGAAGTGTTTGAAGACCACCTATAAATCTAAAATATATTTCTGTTTAACCTTGAAAATATATCTAGCATGACTACAAGTTTGATGACTAAGTACTCACCTGTATTTCTTAATTATCCTAAATAGCTTTGAAGGACTAGAACTTCACACGACATTTTTAAATGAGCTGAATAGGTACAATACCTTAAACAAGAATAGAAGAGTATAACCAAAATAACTTTAAATTTGTATCAAGATACAAAAATATTTTAAACAAGAGTAGAAAAATATAGAGTGTGTTCTAACAAAAATAAACTTAAATTTGTACCAATATACAAAAGTCCATACCAATGTAAAATATTTAATAAATATTTGTAAATATTTTCAAATATTTGTAAATATTTGTAAAATAGTTGCTTTTTAGTGAAAGGTAGATTCAGTAATCTATCCTTTTATCCTATCATTTCTATATCGCCCTGTTTATTTTCAGAGCAAGGTCCCTGAATCTAATTTCCTTTACTTAGTTTCCTCCTTGACCATGGCCAATAACAACTTGTAACTACCCCCATCAATGATAACAAACATCCATAATCCACCAAATGATTAAAAGCCATCCACCCTACTTCTTGATACTGTGGGTTTTGTATTTTCTTGGCTGCTTTCTGTTGTCTGGGGGCAATGGCATCTTTAAGGGACCCTGTGAAAATTGGGATAGTAGTCAAGTCCTGAGACAGCTAGCTGCATTATTTTCCATTTAGTCTTTGTGTGATGGGAAAGTATAGAGCTTATCTGAAGTCCTGGCTGGAGTTGTTTGTGAGGCTGGGCCATCACAGCCAGCAGCTTTGAAGTTGTTCTGGATGCAGATTTTTGAAGAAACTCTATCAGAGGCATTCTGAGAGGCTTGGTCACCTGGGCTACTTGCCTTTTTTGGTGTCTGGCCCTTTTTTTTTCTGAAATTACAAAAAAAATTTTAAGCATCACATACATATCTACATTAACACAAGTATGGATTGTGTGATGTGAGCATTGACTCAACACTCTTCTCTTCCAAGCTGTTACAGAACAGCTCACTGAGCTCTGAATCCTCAGTGACTTTTCAAGCTCAAAGTTTTAAAGTTTTTTCACAATCTTCCCCCAAACACATCATCAGGGCTGTGACAGCAAAATTCTGTAATCCTGTGCCAACTTCTGTCCTAGATAGGATTGCTATTGTTGTGATAGAACACCGTGACCAACAGCAAGTTGGAGATGAAAAGGTTTATTTGGTTTACACTTCCCCATATCTTAGTTTATCACTGAAGGAATTCAGGACAGGATCTCAAGCAGGAATTGAAACAGAGTCCATGGAGGGGTGCTGCTTACTTGCTTGCTCCCCATGGCTTGCTCAGTCCGCTCTCTTATAGAACCCAGGACTACCATCCCAGTGATGGCCCCACTGACGATGGACTGGGCCCTCCTACATCAATCATTAAATTAGTAAATGCCCTATACACCTGCCTACAGCCCAATCTTATGGAGGCGTTTTCTCAACTGAGGCTACCTCACTCTCATAACTCTATCTTATGTCAGGTTGACTTATAACTAGCCATCACATCCTCAGAGCTGATTTAGTAGTCAGATTCAGGTTGCAACTCTCCTGTGTATTTCTTGGTGTCATCTGCCAAATCATATGCACAGTTTAGCTCTGGAGTGAAGCTCAGTTTCAGAACCGTGGTCCAGGAGGGTTCTTCTTGTAGGATGCCCAGAAAAGAGTTCTGTTTTGTGTGTCAGAGTGGAGAGCCCAGGTCTGACACACTGAAAGGCACTTTCATGATCAGTGTTGTATCTTGGGTGGGACCTGCTATGGAACTTGGCCATTGTGTCTTCTAACCCAACCCATGATATATTCTCAAAACCTGGCCAGATTTGATGTTCAGACTATCATTAAAAAAAAAAACAAACCCACATTTCTTTTCTCACACAAATTTTCTTTTAGATCCATTCTCTAACTGAGAGCGCTGGCTTCTTACAGCTAAGTCTTCACAGCCTTGTGACAGGACCCTCAGCTGTGAGAGGGCTGCCCTGTGTACCCCAGCAGATCCTCTCACACTAAATCCTGCTCAAACTCTGGCTTCTTTGCCACCAGCTTCCCTTTGCTTGATGCCTCTCAAGGTTCTGCCTGAGCTCTGTGCTTGAGACACCCATGTTCCACCTTGTTCATACTAAGGGTGCACTCTGAGGAAAACTAACCATGCTATATGTTCTTCCAGTTTCCAAATACAGTGCCAAATGTTGCTTCCTTGTGTGAAAACAAGAAAAATTCCCTCAAGGGAGTAAGAAATACTTTGTTCTTAAAGAAAATATGAAAGACCATGGTTAACCTACCAGAGTGACCTTAGAGTTAGGTTACCCATAATTTTATGTGGCAGTAGTTTTATGACCTTTTTATGCTAAAGAAACAAAGAAAGTCATAAATCAATAATCTTTCAAATACATTGGTGGAGACATCAAGCTGCTAGGTTATAGCAAGGGTGGGAAATCTTCACTTCAGTACTTATACACCTAGTGAGAAATCTTCACTCTAGGCCTTAGATTCCTTCTGAGAAAATTCTTAGCTTTTGGGTTTGGAGAATCTAGAGGGTCTATTCATGCATTCTAAGGACTAATCTAATAGTCATAAGGATGTTGGGTTACATACAGAGATGGTCAATAAATGGTTCTTAACAGAGCTAAAAGTGACCCAAGACAATATGTCTCTGGACCTGTGGCATTCCAGCATCTCACATCACTGAAGATCTACTCAGTCAATTAGCTTATGTGGGTGAATGTCTTTCTGGGCACTTCTGTCCACACATGCCATGGTTTCTGTGTCATTTTGAGCCTGGTCAAGCTGTTTGCCTGTGTCTTTGATGAATCTGTTCTCCACCTTCAGGTACATGCTATGTGGTATGTTTACATGAAAAAGTCCTTCCTCAAAGGATTTAACTTAAATTGGCTGATAAGTAAGAAAGAGAACATGCATGCTTAGTTCAAATTTCTTTTAATTCATAAGATACAAACAAATCTAACACATTGGATTATTTTAAATTTATGAAGAAAAAAGGAAATATCAGCATTATACAAATAATGTCAATAGGTTATTGAAGCTATGTGTGAAAAGCACATTAACCAATGACAATGTAAGACTTGATAATATTGTGCATTGAAACCTATTTTGAAAACAAGAAAATGACAAATCTTGCTGTGTTCAGGTTTTTGTAGTTTCAAGGAAAAAAAAGAAACTCAAATCACAGCAGGAATTTAACAAAGAACAGAAGTAACTGAGAAAGAGATGGCAATGGCTATATATAGGTAATGAGACACATTTCTGGTGGATAGCATATGCTTATGGGTCAGAAGGATTTTTATGATAAATTAATTAAACCCTAAAGGATTGTTAAAAGATCATGACAAAGCAGAAGTTTCTGTATGTCACAAAGTTTATGACAGTTAATTTAAAATTGTATGGGTTAATAAAAAACTTGCTTAATTACATTCATGTTTGTCAAGACAACGGCTTGTAATTTCTTCTGTGTTTGTCAGGACTTTAACTTCTCAACAATGAGGTCTTACCAGAGTCAAGATTGACTCGATATCTGTCTTTGTCAACATTTATTCATCAGAAGTGTCTAATCTTTGATACTATGACACAAAGTGATCTGCATAATTCATGCTCAAGAATCTACATAATTCACTGTACGATCTAGTGACCTGAAAATCTTTACAAAACAGTCTCATAATATTTTAAGCAAGTCTTTGAATTTGATTTGGCCACATTCATGGGTATTCCAAGCTGTGAGTTGGTCACCCCTGAAAGTTATTAAAGCCACTATCTGTTCCTCAAGTCTGGTGTAACTGACTTTCTGAGTTTTTAGCAGCCATGACTAGAAGGCCAAAGCAATGAGAACCAAAGACTAGGCTGACAGCCACTATGTTCATCTTCACCTCCAGGTTGGCCATGTCCCAGGGTGGAGGACAGTGGGACAGCTCTAAAAGGATCTCATAGCTTCAGAAAGGCTATGGAGATCCCAGAGTTGGAGCTTTGGATCATTTCACAGACAAATACCATTTGTCCAGCAGATGACAATGAGTGGAGACAAGGGTCTCCAAAATCTCTCCAACATCCCTAAAAGTAACCCTAAAGAGATACAGCTGCTAACAACAAAAAGCAGCTATTGGCCATCTTCAGGCTCTTAAACACTTGACAAAAAAACAATTAAAAATAATATAAATTAAAAATCTACCAGGTGTAACCAGGATTCTCATAATGACTTGGTTCAATTGAGAGCACTGACATTCCCAATGCCGTCTAAATTCTAACTAATCCTCATTTATTTTATTTTATTTTTTATTTTTTTGGTTTTTCGAGACAGGGTTTCTCTGTGTAGCTTTGCGCCTTTCCTGGAACTCACTTGGGAGACCAGGCTGGCCTCGAACTCACAGAGATCCGCCTGCCTCTGCCTCCCGAGTGCTGGGATTAAAGGCGTGCGCCACCACCGCCCGGCCTAATCCTCATTTATGATCTGAATTCTTCCCAACTCTACATATATCAGCACTTTTGATGCCTTCACACTTGGGTTTTCCTCCATACCAAACTCTCACTAGATCAGAGACACTTGTGTTTCAGTATATCATTGGGACAGATAATCAAGGCTGTCACTGAATACTAGAATGAGGACAGTTCCACCTCTGATTCCACACTTTCAGGATTAGCTCCAGTTATTAAACAGGTGATCAAGTTTATCTTAAATTTCTTCCTCAAGATGAAGGCCAAGGTAGATATCGGGGCCAGCTGCTGTCAGGGCCTGCTCTCTCTTCCTGTAGTCAAATAATGAGGTCTGTCTGTGGTTTTGTCTGACGAGAGGTAATAGTGTTCCACCTGCACAGGCTGGAACAGCTCACTCCTGTGAGTCTCTTAGAGATTTTTGTTAATTCCTTCAGTGAATGTTTGATGCAGTATACCATCAAACATGTCCAGACACTAATGAGTAACCACAATCTGTGGTCCTACATTTGGGGGATTTCTTCTCATCCCCAGTCACTCTTGTCATACTTCCTGCCTGTCCTGAAACTGTGTTCAGACAATCATGGTGTCCTCTTCAGGGGTCCAGGTGAGGGTGTCAGATAAGTTCTCAGGCCTGGTCCCCTAATACTGTTTTGATTGGTACATGGAGTGACTGCTTCCAACCTCGTTTGAGGATGGTATAGAGTGTATACAACCTAGTGTATAGGAGACACATTTTTACTTTAGGATTAAGTTAATCATCAGCCTGTGCTTTATGGATTATGTTAGACAGGCATGTGTCTGTGTACAAAGTGAGGTGTCATGGCATCCAACCTGTGAACTGCACTCAGAAGGGAGCCCCAACTGCTGCATGTAAAATGAAGTCACCCAGGGCAAGCCACTGTTTTGCACACTGAGGAGTAGTTTAGAGCCCAGCCCAGCTTGTAATCCACAAAGCTATCATCTAAGAATGAGACAGGAAAGGGAACAAATGGAGAAGAAGCCCCTGATGGCAACAGCCGATTTGCACTTAGACGCCCTGGTGAGTGAGGCTCCGAGGACCGTCACTTTGAGGATTTCCCATCAGTTTGGTCAGAAGTCAACAGTACAGGTTTCCAAGATGTCGTCAGAAATATGTTTGTTGGCTTTGCTGAAGAAGGCACATGAACTGTTCAAGAGTCACTGGACACAGCTGGTGATGAGGACTGGAGGTCAGACTACAGAGGAAGAGGAGCGGCAGGGAGCACCTATTGACAAACAGGGGTGTGGGTTACAGTGGGCTCCCGTGTACTCAGTTACAGCATCCCACATTTATTCATTTCTCAGACACTCCCCCACCTCACAGACCAAAGAACTCAGTCCCACAGCCCTTTTCTATTTCATTTTTTACATCCAAGTCTTTCGGCCACTCTAAGCTCTGGTATGATAAGACTTCAGATGTTTCTGGAGTTGTACATGCATTGAAAAAGAGATTGTGAATAAAAAAAAATCAGCAAACATGAAAAAAATCAGGAAATATGAAAGGCCAGGAAAAATACCTGTATTTCTGTCTTTGCTGGTCATTTAACTTAACTTTTATTTTTTGTGTTTTGGGCACAGGGATTTGTTTTATAGTCCAAACTGGCCTTCAACTTACGATATAACCATGGCAGGCTTGAACTCTTGTAAAAATCCTCTGCCTCAGCTTTCCACGTACTAGAACTGTAGCTTTGACCAAATATACAGGTAGATTTGAAATTAGTTATGCAATAAGAGTTATTCCAAAATAATTATATCGACTTAAAAATCTAACATGTCAACTGATAGTGGATGTGAATCTTTTTACCACCCCATGCTTACAGGGAAATTTTTATACCATATTGAAATAGTTAGGACTTTGGCAATCTTCATCGCAGTCCTGTATGTTTGTAAAGGTTTGTTTTTTATTACATATACAGTGTTCTGCCTGCAAGTATAGCTGCAAGCCAGAAATGGGCACCAGGTTTCGTTATATATATGTGGTTGTGAACCACCATGTGATTGCTGGGAATTGAACTCAGGACCTCTGGAAGATCAGCCAGTGCTCTTAACTTCTTTGCCATCTCTCCAGCCTCAACTAAAAAGGAAGTAAAATATCTTTTTTTGAGATTTACATTGATTCCATGTTAAGGTCACATTTAAAAGACAGTTGGTTAAATAAAACATATTGCTAATAAAGAAAAGCAAGAAACAAAGTCGGAATAAGTCTTAAAATGGCCACTGTGAGACATGAATCCCAATGTTCAAAAGGTTAAATGCTTTTTTAAAAAATTACTTTTTTTTTCATTTTATGTGCATGTGTGTGCTCCTGACTGTATGTCCATGCAACACATGTGTACAGGGACACATAGATGTTGTAAGAGGGCTTCTGATCCCCTGGAACTGGAGTTACGTTTGGTTGTTAGCTGCCATGTGGTTGCTGAAAATTGAACCTGGTTCTTCTGCAAGAGCAGTAAGTGTTCCTAACAGATGAGCCATGTCTCTAGCCCCCAAAGACAAAATTCTGAAGAGCTTTTATGTGCGTTCTCCGTTATGTACTCATTCATCTTACTCAGATGTCCATGTCCTTAGGTAAAGAAAACTGAACGTTAAACATCCACGGACAAAATTGATAAACTACATTGAGAAATGATTTTCTTCAGCACCTTTTGCAATATACTCAAAGTCCCTCTCTACTGAGCAAAACTGTGGAGCTGTGTCCTTCTGGTCACCCTGCTGTGCAATAGCACATTACAACTTCTAGCAATTTCTCCTGCTTCTGGTGCACCACTAGCAGGCTCCAAATATGAGACTTTGCCAGAGAATTTAGAGGCTGGACTGTGGGAAATAGGATGGCATTTGTGAGCTTCACTGAAGTTGAGGGTGACAAGTGCAATCTGGGTGAGGGGTGTGATCTACCCAAGAGGTGCTAGATTTGAACTTGAGGTGGTCCTTTACATTTCTATCTGCAGATAGATATATCATACTTCATTCTTTCTGCTGTGAAAGGACCCAGGGCATGCTAATTCATCTGTCACTCCAATCTCATTCTTATGGTATTTAGTTAGCGCAGTTGGCTGTGGTTTCTGCCCATCGGCGACAACACAGAAAAAGGAGTGTGGTCACATCGATAATTGAATCCCACTAAACTGCAATAAATACATCCCCCTCAAATAAAAACGTCACCAGCCACTCCAATTACATCTAACATGGTGGGAACTGTGAGAGACTGAGTGCAGTGGGCAGTCCTAACTGATTGTGAGCAAATATCTGTTACAAATTATTCAGAAGCACCAAGTGGACACAAGGCAAGGGTCTGTGCAAGGAGCAGGGCAGGAGGTCATACAAGTGAGGAATTGGGAAGCTTGTTTCATTCAGATGTTGGCCACTCTTGGTATCTGAGCAGAAGTATTGGGCTGGGAGCCAGAGTATCAACAGAATTCAGTTTTGGGGGACTGGGAATATGGCTCAGAGCACTTACTGTGCAAGAGTGAGGACCTGGATTTCAGTTCCCAACCTTCCAGGCAAAAGCTGACCATGGGTGGGTGAGCCTGTAATTTCAGGGACACAGGAGGTACAAGCAGGAGGCTCAGTGGAGCCTGAGGGCTGCAGACCCAGCTCCAGTTCAGTGAGAGACCTTGTCACACAGGGAATAATGGATTTCTTTTCTCATCTCTATTGTGTACATGGGTGTATACAAAATGCACAGATACATATAACACACACATACACACACACACACACACACACACACACACACACACACACACACAAGGAAACTTAAGGAAAAAAGTTAGCTTGCAATCAAGGATTGCTAGCAAGTTGCTTCTCATGGTCTCGAGCATTCACAGCAGGTGATGGACAGCTTCTGTACATTAAGGACAATCATGTCATCCTCAGAGAGCAAACAGATATTAATCAGAGTCTTGGGGGAACCTTTTGCTGGGTTATGAGAAGGAACACCCTATTCCAGTTTTTCTTGCATTTTATTTGGATCCTCTTCTTGGAGTCTGTGTCACCTCAGGAGGCCTTTCTGGTTTCATCCCTCCTGTGACTGCATACTTATGCTGATTTTGCTGGGCTTCTATATCTCAACAATAGTCATCTCCAACATTACTGTGGAGTGAGGGTTCAAGACTAAGAAGAAGCATCATTCTAGTGGAGAGAGAAAACCACTGTGATGGACAGTGGATGAGACCACTGGGACCCCGCTCCTGTGTCCTTACAAGACTAATACTGCCAAAAACAAGAGCGAGAGCCAGGATGTTCCTTACCTCCTTGGGTACTGAAGATCTCCACAATCATGCCAAAATAAAGACTAGTAAGTTGACTCCCATGATGATAAATGCTGCAATACATGGAGACTGGGTGGTTGGAGAGAGCAAGCCGGCAGACGGAAGCTGGGTGGTACCTAGGGCCTTTGATGTTGATCCTTTAAAAAAAAAATAGGAAAAATATGAATAAAACAGAAAACACGTCTATCAACAACTTCTCTCTCTAGGCTGCCCTAGGACTCCTGTGTGATCTATTTTACCAGATCTTGGATAGAGAGATGAATGTGTGTGTGTGTGTGTGTGTGTGTGTGTGTGTGTGTGTGTAAGATGTCCTTACAGAGGCCATTTCATTACCAAAGAAGGAAATGTCTATAAAACCATCAAATAATGAGACATATTTTCTGTGAGTAGAACTTTCTGGATGTTGGCTCAATTGGTGGTGTTTAATTGTGTCAGAGAAAGGTAACAAACCCTTTTAAAGTGATGTGGAGCTGGTACAAGGGCAGCTATAAGTGAGGAATTAAATACTGGAACTTTACAGTGATGCATACAGACTTGGGGCCCATTAGCAGGCCATGCAGTGCCTGGGCCATTGTTAAATAGGAAATGAGAGACATTGGGAGGTGAGGTGAGAAAGAGAAATTCTTATGGTCATCACTGGCTCCCTAAACAGGAAGACCACCAAGAAACCACTCAGTCTATCAAATCTTCCATTATGCACACATCCTGATGTCTACAGAAGGAAGTCACCAGACTTTTCAAGAGAACTTTCCCACCCTGTGGAGGTTTTCTTGTGATAATCTACCTAACTACTTACTTGGAATTTCCTTCCAGTGCTTTGAGAATTCCTTGAGGTAGTGACTGGAATCTCCCATGGAGAACTTTGCTAGATCCATTGCTAGTTCTCTGTTTGTCTCCCATTTCTTCATGATACCTACAGCTTTATCATGAATTGCTCCCCATGTGTTGGTCACTGGATTAAAGCAGAAGGAATCTTGTCCATCAATGATGAATTTCCAGGAGGCATCAGTGAGTTTTCCTTGTTTATAATGAGATTCCATGATGACCTGCCAGGTGTGGTGATCTGCAAATGACACACAGAACCATCATCTTCTATCCCTTATAGAGCCGTCACCCCTCCAAGGTCAAGTCTTTCTCCACACACTTAGGGACCTGTATTCTTTGCTCCCTGGCTTGTCATTTCTTACCCATTGGATACAAAGTACTCCCTGGTTGTGTTAATATTCAGCTCTTTTATACAAATACTCCACAGTCCCCTTCCCACATGTGCTCTGCCCTTCCTGTTTCTTTCTTCTTTTCTTTCTCTCTTTTTCTTAAATTTTTTTTTTCAAGACAGAGTTTCTCAATGTAGCCCTGCCTGTCTTGGAACTTTCTCTGTAGACCAGGCTGGCCTAGATTTCAGAGATCTGCCTGTCTCTGCCTCCAGAGTGTTGGAATTAAAGGCATGTGCCACCACCACCCAGCCTGCCCTTCCTGTTTCTTATTCATAACCTCTATCTTTGCATCCTGTTCCTTACTTACCCATGGTCTTGTCTGCCTCTTTTTCTGTGTTAAGTATCTGCTTCCACAACTCTTCTAAAATGTATTTCCGACGTTCGGTGAAACCTGTCCATGCTTTGGTGGCATTTATCACCTTTTCCAGGTCACCCAAAAGCATGGCTTTATTGTCATGATACTGCCGCAAAGGTACACCGTTCACTGAGCACCATCCTTCATGCGAGGGTGGGGAGTGAGCCTTGATAGTGAAGTTGCAAATAATATAGTATGTATCTGTGAGAAAAACATGCAGGTGAGGTCCAAACAGGAAGCAGAGAACCACAGAACTCGTTCTGTAAACCTAGACTCTCGGAAGGGTACACTGGTAGGGAAAGCTAGATCCTGAGTCCTGGATAACCTCCCCCTGTCTTAGTCTGGCATGATCCCCTGATGCTACCATGGACCCCTCAGATGGCAGCGTGGGCTCCAGAGTTGGCAGGGAAAGCATGGCTCTCCTAGGTACCTCCACCATGTTAAAAAGCTGAAGTGGGCGGAGTCAGCAGCCAGAGCTGATGCCTCAGTCTTAGCCAGGCTGCAGTTTGCAATGATCAGAAAAGGATTATAGATACACAAAAGACAGATTCAGATGGAATAAACCTCTAAATGGTTTACATTATGTGTAAAAATATATGTAGGCTTGGAAGACAGAGGAAAAGAAGCATAGAAAGATATAAATAAATAGTTTTTTTTAAATACAGTCTTTAAAGAGACAGTAAAAGTAATATAAAAAACAAGCCACATAAAGATGGAAATTACACAGAGTCTGGATTATATTGTCTTTCGGATTTTTAACTGCAGAAAAACATTTGATTGCAAAGGCTGCTGAGTTACGCATATATATATATATAAAAAAAAAATATAATATATATATTTCTTTTTTAAAGGTATCTTGACTTCAAAATTTGTGTCTAAGGATACATTGCTTTGGAAAAGAGGTTCTGCTTTTGTTTCCACAGAAGATGAGAACCTATGGATTGCTTCCAAGCTAATATAGTTTGATCAAGGAAGACCCCCTGAGAGGTTTCCAGATGTTCCAATATCCAGAATAGCTTCAAGGCAACTGGCTCAGACAAGGCAGCCTCACAGACTACTCCAGTCAGGACTTGACCATAATTCTTAATTTTCTCAGGATCCCCATAAGATTGCCAGTGCCCCCAACCAGCAGGACTAGACAGCCCAGAGACCTAGGGTAAAACCAAACACTATTGGTCTAAAACAAAAGTGCCAATTAAATGACCCCTAATGATATTCTGCTATATTCATAGATCAGTGCCTTATCCAGTCATCATAGAAAGACTTCTAAATGGTGGGTCTCCATCAATCCTCAATTCAAAGCTCAGGGAATCCTTCAGAAGAGGAGGTGGAAAGATCGTAAGAGTCAGAGGAGATGAAGGAAACTGGGAGAACAAGCCCTCTGAATCAACTAAGCAAGGCTCCTGTGAGCTCACAGAGTCTGAAGCAGCAAGACCAGGGACAACATGGGTCTGCGGGTCTGCATCAGGTTCTCTGCGTGTATATTATGGCTTTTAGCTTAGTATTCCTAAGGGAATCCTGACTGTGAGAATGAGTGGGTCTCTGACTCTTGTGCCTGCCCTTGGGACTCTGCCTCCTGCTGTTTGCTGTGTCCAACTCAATATGATGGTTTTTGCTTCATCTTATGATGTTTTATTTTGTCATGTTTGTTTGTCATCTCATAGCAGCCTGTTCTTTTCTAATGAGAGACAATTAGGGAGTGCGTCTGGAGGGGGAGAGAGGTGGGGAGGAAGTGGTGGGAGGAGTAGGAGGGGAAATGTAAGAGAAAAGAATAAGAATCTACTTCCTTTTTTTTTTTTTTTTTTTTTTTTTTGAGATAGAGTTTCTCTGTGTAGCTTTGGAGCCTGTCCTGGAACTCGCTTGTAGACCAGCCCGGCCTCGAACTCACAGAGATCTGCCTGCTTCTATCTCCCGAGTACTGAGATTAAAGTACTGAGTACTGTGTGCCACCACAGCCTGGCTTCTATTTTCAATAAGAGGAAAAAAGAAAAAGAAAGCGCTGTAAAGGGTGTTAAACCTCTTTTTCAAACTTATCTATGCTACTTGCTTTCCAAAGCAGTACCTGGCTATCTCTTTTATAATTGTTGTGTTTCCAGGGGAGATGCAACACACACACACACACACACACACACACACACACACACACACACACA
>CABHPP010141682.1:0-17858 GCA_902168425.1 Peromyscus attwateri
TCTGAGATACCACCTTACACCTGTCAGAATGGCTACAATCAAAAACACCAATGACAGGCAATGTTGGAGAGGATGTGGAGCAAAGGGAACACTCCTCCACTGTTGGTGGGAATGCGAGCTTGTACAACCACTGTGGAAATAAGTATGGCGGTTTCTCAGAAAACTAGGAATTGAACTACCTCAAGACCCAGCAATACCACTCTTGGGCATATACCCAAAGGATGCTGATTCATACCACAAAGATACATGCTCAGCTATGTTCATAGCAGCACTATTTGTAATAGCCAGAACCTGGAAACAACCTAGATGCCCGTCAACTGAAGAATGGATTAAAAAAATGTGGTATATATACACAATGGAGTACTACTCAGCAGAAAAAAATAATGAAAGCATGAAATTTGCAGGCAAATGGATGGAACTAGAAAATATCATCCTGAGTGAGGTAACCCAATCCCAGAAAGACAATCATGGTATGTACTCACTCATAAGTGGATTCTAGATATAAAATAAAGAACAATCAGACTACTTAAAAAAAATGGATGGACTAATGGGTAAACTGTGGGACTCACGGTCACACCGCAGCTTCCAGAATGTGTTTCTTCGCATTTTTTTGTTTGTTTGTTTGTTTGGTTTTTGGTTTTTCTTTTAAATTTTGCTTTGTTTTGGGGGGAGGGGGGATGGTCACATTGGGACAGGGAGATAAATGGGATTGGAATGTATGATGTGAAATCCACAAAGAATCAATAAAAGTATAAAAAAAAAGAATTATTTTCCTTGCTACTTCATGACTGTCATTTTGCTACTGTTATGAAGTGTAATGTAAATGTCTGATAGGCAGGAGGTCTGATAGGTGATTCCAAAATGGTCACAGTTGGAAGGTTGAGAACCGATGCTATAGGTGAAGAGTAGAAGTGTCCATGAAATGAGACCAACCAAAAAATGGGGGGGAATAAGAAATCAAATCTTCCTCAGCACATACAACTTAAGTATCTTGAACTTTAGGGCTTCTGGTGTACGAAATATAGGCAAAATATATTTTAAAATACATGTGAATCTCTTCTTTAAGAATTTAAATTTGAGGCAGAGAGAAATCATAAAAGATAAGTATAAAATAAAATTGGCTGTGTTTTAAATTCTTACTTTAGAACTTTGGTCCACCAAAAAGATTAAAGCCCAGCTGGCGACTACGGGAAGACATTTGCCAGCATCGTGAATGTATAGAGAGTTCAGATTGGTGGTTCATGCCTATAATTCCACAGGAGGCTGAGGCAGGAGGATTTTAAGTTTGAGGGAGGTTTAGAAAGTGTGGTTTGGCTGGAGGGACGTATATCACTAGGGGGGCTTTGAGGGATATCACCCCTCCCTCAAATTCCAAGTTTGTTCTCTGCTCTGTGTTTATAGTTAAAGGATGTGAGCTCTCACCTTCCTGTTCCTCCCACCATGGTTCTCTCTGCCAGGATGGACTCTTACCCCTCTGCAACCGTAAGCCCAAATAGACTGTTTAAACTGCCTTTGGTAATGGTGTTTTACAGTAACTAATACAGGGATATAGGTGAGTGATGGGGTGCGTGTCGAGCCTGTCCAAGGCCCTGGGTTCTACAGCAGCAGGACAGACGAACTAACAGAAGAATAGGCGAAAGACGAAGGGCTATTTTTCTCCCCTGAAGTTAGAAGTACATAAATGACAATGAACATTTAAAAAGTTCTTATTCTCAACCAGAGAAACAAGACCACAGTGACGTATTTACATAGATTTAACCGGCAAAAATGAAGAAGCCTAATCCAGTTTTGAAGATTTCAGCCAATACGATCAGTCATGGATTGCTGATGTATCAGTTGATAGCTGTCCATTGTGAAAAGCCATTCATTTGAAAGTTAAATATTTGAAACCAAATAGGTCATTTTAGACAGAGAAATGTTGCCGTGTTCTCTCTCCCCCATGGAACTGAGATTTAAAAAGGAAGAAAAGGCCTACTTGGGGGGGGGGGGACTCCTGTGAAGAGAGTGGGCACATAAAACACATGCACAGAAATGCCATCATGAAACCCATTCTTTACAGTTAATACATGACAATGAATTTGAAGGTAAGAAAATGGAAACTGTTAAGCATTTGTGTATCTGTGAACAAGTAATCCCACTTTCATTCTTTGAGACAGTGTCTCACTATGTAGCCCAGACTAGCCTGGAACTGACTTACTGCATAGCCCAGGCTGGTTTGAACTCATGGCAATCCTCCTGCCTCTGCCTCCCAAGCCCTTAGATTCTAAGTATGGGCAACTATGGCTATCGGCTATTCCATTTTTAGGTGTGTGCTTAAGAGAAATACTTGCACAACATACCCCAGAATATATATATACATGTTCTAGAAAAAAATCAAAGGTATGTCTATCTATAGGGGGATTTATGTTCACATAATGTTGCATGGTACCAAATTGTATAAGTACTGGCTCCTTGCAATGTAGTAACTTAATAGCATAGATAGAATGAAAAAGTGACAGTCAGAAAACTACATATAGCATACTCCTTTTCTCATAAAGGTCGGCTGTATAAGGGTGTGTGTAACTAAATTTTTTTTTAAAGATTTATTTATTATGTATACAGTATTCTGCCTGTATGTTTGCCTGCAGGCCAGGAGAGGGCGCCAGATCTCATTCTAGATGATTGTGAGCCACCATGTGGTTGCTGGGAATTGAGCTCAGGACCTCTTGAAGAGCAGTCAGTGCTCTTAACCTCTGAGCCATCTCCCCAGCCCCATAACTAAATTTTTTAAACGACAAAGCAGTAATATGGTGCAGGAGAGAGGTCAGCTGTGGGTGTGGGAGCACTGGGGCATGAACAGATACCTGCACGAGTGTTGGTCGGTGTTTTAGCTTCTGCCTCGGGCAGGCAGCAGGTTGATAGGTGCGCCATGGTCATAAAAACATGCGTGAAGGGAGGAACAAAGAGAAGCACCCATGGACTATGGGTGCCATGTGAGGAGACAAAGCCTATGACTAGCCCAGTCATGTGTGCGTGCATTCCGTCACAAAACCCTGAACGACTGAGCAGGACGATTGCATTGATTTTTCCATTTTATCTTTCAGTTGACTTGGGTGAAGCTGAGCTTGCTACAGGAAATCAAGAGACAAGCAAATAATGCTCCGTGTGTGTAATACAGAGAGACTTTCATACTTGGTCTATGCCTTTAAAAATATATAGATTTTTGAAGACGTAGACTAAGTGTGTTCTGAGGAATGTAATTTTCCACCCTACATTTGAAAATATTGAACGAATTCTTTTTATTCTCACCAAGCCTTTGAAATAACCCAGTCTTTTTTGGCCACCTATAAAAATGATTATATTGATGTGTGCCCCTTCTGAGGTTAAAGAAAATGACTGTGTCTTTTCTTGGTGGCCAAATGGATCTGCTTGATGAAGGTGAAGATAGAAACAGTGTGTACGGGACACATAAGAGATAAGGCTGGGCATTTATTGCCCATTTATGTAATTACATATGTCACTAAGGACAAAGGTCCTTCAAACAAAGACCAGAGGCAAAGTAGAAACAGTTCCCGAACTAAGGGATGGATTTGTCACTACTTCCCTCTTTGTGATTTCTTTTTTCCCTGTGTGGTCGCATGCCCTTTTGTCTTACAATCACATTTGAGAACTTAGCCATCTTTACAGGCTCAATGAGTTGATGGCTGAAGAAATGCGTCACGTCCATGAAAAGAATATGGAGCTATCTGAGGAGTATATTCATAGACTTTGAGTCCCTGAGGACAACACTTCCTTCCAGAGGTCTGCCAGCCCTTCATTGAAGAGGAAACAGCAGCATGGATGTGCTAGACGAAAACGAAGCCCTACAGCAGTTCTTTGAAGGTAAGAAAAGTTCAGTGGCGGCCATACTTTCTGCTTCTGAGCAATGTCTGCTCACTTTCACTCTCTCTGGCTCTCAGCGTTCACTTAAGCTTTGCCGTTGGAAGAATGCTATCAGATAACCCCTGAGTTGGAACTACAGGCTTTATTTGCTTCATTGATAGCAAAAGTCAGTGATATGGGTAATGGCTTTTTAAATACAGGATTCCATCTTCCATAGCTCGGTTATTAAATGAGTCACCCATCTGTGTCTTGAATTAGGGCTCATTCCTTCTAATCCTTTATGGTTTAAAAACGCCAGATTTGTCCTCTCTCTAAAATGACTCTATCGTGTAATAAAAAAGTAAGATTTTAATTAAGATGTATAATTTAGTATAATTAATTTCAAATCAGCCTAAAACAGCAAAGAACAGCCACTTCCTGCTCCCCTCTTTCTGCTTATTCACACTTTAAAAACATGTAGCTGGATGATCATTTGATTTTGTGTTTGAGTTTCTCTTCTCCCTGGTGGGATTGACCGACACCAGCATTGTTAACGCAGGATTTCTCTCTTCTCAAAACCCAAGATGGCGGTGCATTTGTTCATATTTCATTGGGAGGATGTTCTACTAACAGTGGGTCTTTTGAGTATGTTAGGAAGACCTTGCCCTCTGTTGCCCCTTTATGATGCATGGTTGG
The DNA here is from genome assembly GCA_902168425.1 of Peromyscus attwateri. Taxonomy (NCBI): domain Eukaryota; kingdom Metazoa; phylum Chordata; class Mammalia; order Rodentia; family Cricetidae; genus Peromyscus; species Peromyscus attwateri. The sequence continues at coordinate 4,537 of CABHPP010141682.1, forward strand.
GAGAGTCAACATTAGCGTGGCTCAGGCTTCCTCAGGAAGGGAAATGTGGCTGAGTTCTGACACTTTCCAGGGTGTTTCACAGAAGGTGCACTGAGGAGGTCCAGGTTGCACTCACTCAAGGCAGGCAGCAACACACTCAAAGAAGTGATATTGGCATTTTTTTTAATTTAGTGAAGGGTGTGACAAATAAGAGATATTTAAAGGTTGAAAAGCATTAAAGCCTGACAAGTGTCACTTGAGTGACAGGTCATGTTGAAGGCGTGGAAAGACTCTAGGTCACAGCCGAGAGGAATCCACACAATGAGGGAGCTTCTATGGTTTGGAGTGTGCCGGAAATGGCAAGAAAGTCAAGTTAAGCTGTGAGTTCCTGTGTTCCTTTGGTCCCCTGGAGTCCTGCCTGCCACGGTGGCCAGGTTTGAACATCATGCACCTGGGCCGTGTTTGTCACGCACTCGATACACGAATGTCATTTTGCTGTTTGTTGTTTTCTGAGGTTATATGAACTATGGAACTGTCATTTGAGCGGTAGGCAACACACTTCAAGCTGCAGCTGCCGCTGTACTTTTAAAAGAGAAACCACCGATTCATTCTATAAATGCGAAAGGTAGACTTTGTCTCCTACAACTGAGGGAACCTGGTCTCTGGTCTCTGTTTTTCCTGGAAGAGCTTTTAGACTCACGTGATCTGCCTGCTATTCCCATTTGTCATAGTAATCTCTATGATGCTGTTTCCATACATCTCTTCTGTAGTTATTGAAATACCTATTCTACATAGTATATCATCATCATCATCATCACCACCACCACCACCACCACCATCATCATCATCATCATTCTCACTATCATTAATGCAGTTTCTATTTAGGCCTCAACCTAACCTGTATAACCTCTCTGATGGGGAAGGAGTCCATTCCTCATGCACAGAGAGTAGGTGGCCAGCGTTCCTCCTCTGAGCGTGTAGCAGGAAAGGCGGTAAACTTTGGGGAAATACAGAGGCACGAGTCCTGGAAATCACAGCTAGCTGCCACGTTTTAAAATGCCTCCCACTATTTAACAAACAATTCTTTATGCCACATCTCTCCCACCCCCTTTAATGGTAGCTAGCAGGGTGTGGAAACCCTTCTCTCCCCTCAGATTTTAGTGATTTTCTGTCCCTAAACCTTAAAGAATAAAATCTTCTTTAAAAGAGCAAGACTAGATAGGGTGTTGTAATGAGGAGGCCTGCTGTTGCTGCCATATTCCTGTGGATATCTCACTGTTTTGGATCAAATGCAAATTTGATTTGTATTCACTTACATTTAATGTCATTGGTTATTAGTGAAACAGGACTTAGACACAGTTAGTCGCTGAATACATTTGTCATATCCATTTTTAAAAAGTGATTAAAAAATTTTTTAGGGGGGGAGGGATTTTGTAACCTGAAAAATTCCCCCCCCCTTTCTGTTTAAAATGATATCAAATCATTCTATTGTCGTACTATTTAATATGTAAATTGTAATTTTTAAAGATGTGCTTATTTTTAGTTTATATGTGTGTGTGAGCCTGCTTGCTTGCATGTATGTATGTATGTATGTGCATCACATCCAAGCCTGGTGATTGTAGATGTCAGAAGAGGACATTGAATTTCCTAGAGCTGGATTTACAGGGGGTTGTGACCCACTCAATGTGGGTGCTCAGAACTGAACCTAGGTCCTCTGCAAGACCAGCAAGTGCCCTTAACCACCAAATGTGTGTGTATGTGCACATGTACGAGGGCACGCATGTTTTGCTTTGTTTTTTTATTTACTCAAGGTCTGAAAAACCAATAAAACCTTTGGCACTCTGTTATACATTTGAAAGCAACCTTTCTCTCTACCCTGGAGTTTTTGTCCTAGATAAGGCATTTTTCCTTTTAAGGATTTTGGCATTAAAGAATTTAAGTTGACAATATAATCTTGAATTAAATGGCTTTGGCAATCACAGTTTATACTGATGCTGGTATTTGTTTTAAACTGGCTTACAAAAACTCCAGCTCCCCTGTGGACATCTGTGGGGGTGGCTTTCAGAACCCCGAGCTGTGCACAGGCAGGGACTATCAGGAACAGCTTGTCTAGAAAGCTGCTATCAACAAAGCTTTGACCATTTTCTGTTTCTGAAGTTCCCCAGGCAGCCATTATCACAAGAGGGCAGCGGAGACGCAGGCAAGAGAGAAATAGCTGCCATACCAGTAGTTCTCAAACTGTGGGTCATGACCCCTGCCTATGACCCTCGGAAGACACAGATATTTTACATTACAGTCCACAACGCTAGCAAAATTACAGTTATGAAGTAGCAACAAAAATAATTTTATGGTAGGGGGTCACCACAACATGAACTGTATAAGGGTCGCAGCATTAGGAAGATCGAGAACCACTGTGCTATACGCAAATTGTTTGAGAACACCATAGCAATGCATGGTTCAGAAAAATGCAGGCAGCGGTGGAGCAGAAAAACAATGACCAAATTATCTACATTAATCTAGGAAGGCTGCAAGGGAGGTGAGGTAGATCTGGTGAGTAGAGGAGAGAGAAAGCTTAAACAATGCTTGCACTGGACGGCACACAGCAGTCACGTCGTAATATTTCTGCAACAAATGAATGAGAGAACAGTGCGAGCCTCTCCCTGTCCCTGTCAGCCAACAGTTGTGGGATTCCAACTCTGTTTGAGGCAATCAGCAAGTTCAAATACAGGGACAGAAGGAAAAACTGCCCAGTAGCAGAAAAAATGGTCTGGTGAAAAGAATAAAGAGGAAAAAAAAATCACCATTTGGTGGAAAGACTTCAATTCCATTATTATCAGAGATACAGTGATAGTTGTCTTAAGTGGTCTTTGTGTATTAGTTCTCCATAGAAACCAGCTCTGATTGGCTGATGTTTCTGGCTTTTCAAGAGAAGGATTGGAAGCCCGGAAGAGCTGAGTGCAGTGTATGGGGCAGACTCTGCCCAGTGCTGGAGCTGGCCCTGGGCAAGACTTTCCCGTGGACAAAGAATACCTCCACCATCAGCTAGCCTCTTGATTTTCCTTCTCTCACACTGAGATCCCCACTTTGTCCCTGTCTCAAGCAAACAGTGCCCTTCTGGTTGCTTCCTTCTGTCCCAGCAGAATCTGGGCTTGTACAGAAGGAGCAAATGGCAAACGGCTTAAGACCATCTCCCACCTCTGTAAGGTGGTGAGCTCCAAGTACTGTCATGGAATGGTGGGACTGTTTTGACCCTGTGGGTCTTAAAGGTTACCTTCGTTAAGGGGAGACTCGCTTAATCTCCGAAGCTAGAATTTCAGACACGGTGCTGCCTCCAGTCTGAAGCGACTCTAAGGAGGCAGAGCTTGTTTATCTGCAACACAACTTTAATTTCTGTGTGGAGACAGCATGGACCTTCCAGGAGACGGAACAAGAACAAGTCAAGGACAGAAAGAACCAGCCAGATCATGCAAGTGATTTAAGAGTTCTCCGCAAGTTTCTGGCTGATGTGGGCGGTCGGTTAGAAACCATGTAGACGGCATGAGCCATGCAGGACAGACCTCCCAGTGAAGGCCATTTCGAGCTTAAAATATGGCACAAGGGGATCAGTGCTGACCTCGGCCACCTGCACACACACTGCCTTTGAAACCTATTAGGCTTGTCAACATCTTCCCCCAGATACCCCCCCCCCCGGCCCCCCCCACCCACCCAAGAGAAGATTTTCATCATCTGCTTTGGTGTTATTGGTGTCTTCTTTCCAACTGAGTTAAGCCTGGGTGTCTGGCAGACTCCCCTGTGTCTTGGATTGTTCAGCACCCAGGCATTAACATAGAGATAACCTAAGAAAGTAAGCAGTCGTCTCAATGATCTCGCCACTCAGTGCTTACCTCTGTCTGTCTGGCTTTCTGTTGCTCCTGTGTGTTTTTGTTTTGGCTTGGGTTTTGGTTTTGTGAAATAACACTTTGTTATGTAGCCCATCCAACTAAAAATCCTCCCGCTTCAGCTCTCCAAGTGGGATTTCAGGTGTGTTTCACCAAATCCAGCCCTTTGTATATTTTAAACAAGCAAACAGCAGAGAGTTATATTACTTTGCTCTTTAACTCGCTTATGGAATACAGAGTGCGCTATGCTTAGCCTCAGTTATTCTTGCTGATCTGCAGCAGAGGTCCACAGGCTATGACCTAGAGTCCACATCTGACTGGAAGCCCGGGAATGCCAATAAAGTTTAGCAGAACACACCTAATCACGCCCGGGGCTGCCTACAGCTGCTTTGATGCTCTGGCGGCAGAGTGGAGTGCTTTCAACAGAGACCATATGGGCTGTAAAACCTAAAATATTTACCATCTGGCTCTGTACAGAAAATGTTTGCCAACCCCTAGTCTGCAACCTAATTAGTAATAATAGCTGTTATTTGTTGAGCATTTATGTGCTGAGCATGGGATGATCATTAAGACCCTGGACTTTGAGTCAGTCATCCTGGTTCTGAGCCGTGGTTTTGCAATGTGCTATTTCTAGGACCAGGGATGAGTAAACCCTCTCAGGCCTTATGTTTCCCAACTTGTAAAATAGAGGTAATCATATTATCTCCATTTGTGCTTGTGCAGCATTATTATGCCTGGTGCAAAGAAGTCAGTAGTTTTTGCTATGCTTATTTTTAGAGTTATCCATTTTTTCTTCTTACAGAGGTTCCAGCCCATGTTTTCTTCTCCCTTGTGAAACTTAAGACTGACGTTAAATATCTTGCTTCAGGGCAGTCCAGACAGCAAGTGGCCGCAGGGTCCCTGCTGAGGCTCCAGCTAAGGGCCATACTAATATCTTGACAGGGTCATGAGAAGATGTAGCTTTATTGAGGTGAGAACAGCTGGAGGTGAGAACAGCTGGAGGTGAGAACAGCTGGAGGTGAGAACAGCTAGAGGTGAGAACAGCTGGAGGTGAGAACAGCTGGAGGTGAGAACAGCTGGATGTGAGAACAGCTAGAGGTGAGAACAGCTGGATGTGAGAACAGCTGGAGGTGAGAACAGTTGGAGGTGAGAACAGCTAGGGGTGAGAACAGCTGGAGGTGAGAACAGCTGGAGGTGAGAACAGCTGGGGGTGAGAACAGCTGGAGGTGAGAACAGCTGGGGGTGAGAACAGCTAGGGGTGAGGACAGCTAGGGGTGAGGACAGCTAGGGGTGAGGACAGCTAGGGATGAGTTGCTTTAGGCTCCTGAGGGTTGGGGCACTATGGGGTGATGTTGAAGCCATCAGCAATTATGGTACTGGAGAGAGGAGGGGAGAAAGCAGGAACTCTCCAAAGAAAAGGGAAAACAAGCCAGAATTCGGCTGATGCCACTAACAGGAGGTAGGCTAGTCGTGGGCCATGTGACATATGGACCCACGAAGAATGGAGAATTCTGGAAACAGAAACGAAGAACAAGGAAATGACTTTTCTCATTTGCAGGCCTGAAGCACATGTGAGTGAGAAAACCACCTTTATTTGAGATGATCCACTGTTCAACTGTTTCTTATTATACATGGAGGCTTGTTCTAAGTTCTAACCTTCTATAAAAATGAAAATACTCTCGATCCTTAGTTATTTGCTTTAGATGCATCTCCATAAGAAGAATTGTTGGCACATTGATATTATCAGATGACCTGCTATAAAGTTTGGGTGTTGGGGAGGATTGTTTTACTCTAAATCAGTTGTTCTCAACCTGTGGGTCCCGACCTCTTTACCAACCCTCTATCTCCAAAAATACTTACATTATGATTCATAACAGTAGCAAAATTGCAGTTATGAAGTAGCATTGAAAATAATGTTATGGTTGGGGGTCATCACACCATGAGGAACTGTATTAAAGGGCCGCGGGGTTAGGAAGGTTGAGAACCACTGCTCTAAATATCGCTGACCTTCATCCTTCAAACTGTCTCATACTGATTTGCATTTCTTTGGTCTAGAAAAAGTTACTCCAAGTCCAGAGCCTGGGATACAGTTCCATGTAGGGTTGAACCCCATGACCTTGGATGGAAGTGTGTATTTGTGAATGGTTGTATTTACAAGAACTCCATGAGCTGGGGTGGAAATGTGCATTTGTGAATGGTCGTATTTACAAGAAAGTCCCCAGCTGGTTACCAGGTGCTCAAGAGCCCAGACACAGAAGGGGTTAGGTGCCACTCAGACTGTTGCAGGGTTACAGTTCCGAGGTTTAGTCCATTATTGTCATGGTGGGAAGCAAGACAGCATGCAGGCGGTCACAGTGCTGAAGCTGAGAGTCCTTACATCTTGATCCAAAGGCAACAGGAAGTGGTCTGTCTCTCTGGGCATGACTTGAGCATATCTGAGACCTCAAAGCCCACCTCCACAGTGACACACTTCCTCCAACAAGACCACACCTACTCCAACAAGGCCACACCTCCTAATAGTGCCACTCCCTTTTGGGGCCATTTTCTTTCAAACCACCACAGTCTGTCTGTCTGTCTGTCTGCCTGCCTGCCTGTCTGTCTGTCTGTGTATCTATATATCTATGATCTATTTGTCTATCTAAATCTATCATCATCACTTGTCTATCATCTATCTATCATCCATCTATCTAAGTATCTATCATCTATCTGTCTATCCATTTATCCATCTATTTATCTATATGTGGGAGCATGCCACAGCATTCATGTAGAGATTGGAGGACTTATCTATCTATCTATCTATCTATCTATCTATCTATCTATCTATCTATCTAAGTATCTATCATCTATCTGTCTACCCATTTATCCATCTATTTATCTGTATGTGGGAGCATGCCGCAGCATTCATGTAGAGATTGGAGGACTTGGCAGGTCAATTCTCTCCTCCACTATGTGGGTCCTAGGGATAGAAAGAATGCAGGTCGTTAGGCCTGGTAACAAGTGATGAGCTATCTTGTTGGTCCAGATTTCTTCTTCTGGTGCTATCTTTACTTCCAAACATCCACCTGCCTCTTTCATTTCCATTACCAGTCTCTCATAAACACCCACTGTCTGCACTTTTTCGTACACTGTGATCTGGCTCCTGCACCCATATATTCTAAAATTTCTTCCATTGCTAGAGCCCATTGGAAGTCTTTAGTTCGGGTCCTCTGAGAGTTGCCTGCCCTTGCCACTGTCCCCTTCTCTTTACCCATGCGTACACTCTCCTAGTTACATCCTTGCCTCTTGCTCTCATCCAGCTTGTTCCTCTCACTCCCTTGAAGCCTCCCCTGCGCGCCCTCCCCCCCCCCCCCCCCCCCCCCACCCCCCCCCCCCCCCCCCCCCCCCGCGTCGCCCCCCCCCCCCCCCGTCTGCTCCAGACACCTGCTTTCAAAGCACATCTATTTGAGCCTCACAAGCTTACCCAGGGGTTCCCACTTATCAGCACAGCCCAAGCTGTTGACAAGCTCCAGACCTGTGCTTACAGCTCCTGAATGTTCACATGCAAGCTGGACCTCCCCTGCTCTTCATCCAGACGGCGCTGGCTCCTGCGTGCTCTTCAAGTTCCAACAACCTTGTGCCGCTCCGTGCACTGGAGACCGGGACACTTTTGAAGGATGGGCATTCATGTCTCACAGTTCTGGAGGCTCAACAGCCTAAGATTAAGGACCTGGCGTCTCTTGTCTGGTGAGGGCTTTCTTGTGCCCTCACATGGCAGAAGGCAGAAGGGCAAGAGAGGAAGCTGGATGAAGGCTGCATGAGACCTTGCCATCAGGAGAACAATAGCTTAGCGGTCAAGAACCCTGAATGCTTTCCTAGAGGACTGGGTTCGATTCCCAGCATCCACATGATTGGCTGGCTCACAGTCATTTGTAACTACGGTTCCATTGAGTGCGATGCCCTCTTCTGCGCCCCCCCCCCCCCACCATGGGCACCAGGCATGCAAGTGGTATCCAGACATACATGCAGCCAAAACACCCATAATAAACCAAAACATAAAATAATAAAAAAGAGTCTTAGTCCCATCCTGAAGGATAACGCCCTCCTGGCCTCCTTATGTCCTAAAGGCCCACCTCTGAAGGCCATCACATGGCAACACACCTCTGAAGGCTATCACATGGCAACACACCTCTGAAGGCTATCACACGGTCACACTTGAAGGCTGGAGAGGCTCCCATTCAAATGAGCACCTCTCAACCTGGAAGCAGGGCTGTAACTCTTAATGACTCTTCCTAATTATCTATTAATTTGGGTTGCTTGAACCTCAGAAATATCTTCTAGTTCAACTTCCTTTCGTGTGGAAGTCTCTCTTTCTCCTTCTCCTCTCTGTCTGAGTCTCACGAGGTAGTTCAGGCTGGCCTCAAATGTGAGCGTCTGCCTCAGCCTCTTGAGTGTTGGGATCACTGGGGCTAACATACTTAGCCAGAAATTTTATCTTTACAGTTTTTATTTCTTTGTGGGTGATGGTGTATGACTGTTGTCTCTTTGTGAGTGCATGCACTGGCCACAGTTCACATGTGAAGGTCCGAGGACAACTTTCAGGAGTTGGTTTTCTCCCTCCACAATGGATTCTGTTTCCTTAAAAGGCCTTCTTTGGGGGGCAGATGGGTAATGGAGGTGGTATGGTATTCAGTAGAAAAACGTGGTGGAGATGCTACCTGGGGTGGAGGGGGCCGGAAACAAAGTTCACGGCTAAGAGGTCCAGGCTGAAACCCAAACTGGTTTATAAGGTGGCCTGAGAATTGGGATTGACTCTTGAATGTTGCTGGGAGATGTTAATCATCAGATGGAGCGGAAGGAATGGCCCTGAGTAGGAAAGGGCTGGCATTAGAAAACACTGTTGGGTAACAGGCCTGGGGTATGGGAAGGACTGCGGGACTCTGAGCACAGTGGCTTTCCCTTCTGAAGCTGCAGCAGGCCATTCCCCTCAGCTCTGGAGCTGGATGCCTTTATAAATCACACGTATTGACTTTGAGCCTCACCTTTCTGCTTGCATGCAGTAGTAAGCTACATTGCAGTTAGAGAGCAGGCTTATTCCTAGACTGTTCTGGGTTCAAACTTTGCTACTTTTGCACTTAAGGGCTGCCGATGAACGAATCACTTTCCTCTTCTGTGAAGGGCTCGTGTGATGCGTTGTAAGAGAGACTGAGACATAAGTAAGATCAGATGTGTAAAGATATGTCCTAGTTAGCCTTAGCTGTCTGCTTGACAGCCCAGAGTTATCTGAGGGAGTCTCAATCGAGGACTTGCCTCCATCAGATTGGCCTGCGCTCATGTCTGTGAGGGCGTTTTCTTAATTATTGATAGATGTGTATCATATACTGTGCTTTTGTCAACTTGACACAAACCTGGACATACTTGGGAAGGGAATCTCAGTGGAAGCGTTACCTCCATCAGACTGACCTGTGGGCAATGAACAGGTAACATTATCACCACCATTTTACAATCGAGGGAACAGATTCATGCAAGATACGTACTGTCCTATTAGATATTGGAGCTTGGGTTTGCACAGAAGTCTGTCGATCTGACTCTTGACAGCTTGCTGGTGATGCCTGTAATGGTGATTGTAGAACTCCTGGCTCCTGCTAGGGCATCCAGATTTTTTTTTTTTTTTTTTTTTTTTACAGCTTGCATACGAAGTTATTGTGGACCATGAGTAGTTGGTACTTTCCTGCTGCCTGGCAAAGTCCAGCTCCAGAGCCATGGTCAGAAGGCAATGGACTATGCTTACAGAGCAAGTAGCTACAGGAACTAAAGAAAGACAAAATAGCCACTAATACAAACACGAGACCATCAATACCGATCTGCTCATCATGTACCAAAACCCTGTAGGGGAATTTAGGCAGCTGGGTTTGCCCTGAAGTTGAATAGTAAATATTGACTCTTGACCTTGGCATCTGGGGTAGCCAGACCGAAGACAAGACCAGCAAGATGATACTCCAGTGTTTGTTACTCTGGTAGGAGCCATAAAAGAAACAAACGTCATGTAGAGCAATGGAAAGAAATATGTTCATGTTATTTTGTAGGTGGCCTTCATGTCACCTTTACAGTCCAAAGCTCTCAAAGCTTTAGGTATTGGGAGCTGAGAAATACGTTTCCTACAAGTCTGTCAGCAGCCTTTACTTTCAAGTGTGCCTGCCTGGCTTTGAACACTGACTCTTCTGCTTCTCTGTTGTTGACTTAACTTACTTAGCTTGGCTACTGACTTAACCTTTTAGGTCAGGGGGTTTCTTTCCTATTTGCATAATGGGAATAACAGCACCTACCTCATAGAGTTGTGAGGATTAGTGCTGACATGCTGAAATGGGGGAAATCAATAGTAATTATTGATCTTTATTATATTGCAACTGTGAAAAAAAAAAACCCCAAAGTGCTTATTTCATTTATTTTGAGACAAGAATGAAGCTAAGTTTATACATGGACCCATACATTTTTTTTTCAAGGAAATACTCCTGTCTCCAGGGAGTTATTATAACTTTTACATGCTCACATTAGTTATTGAACCTTTATAATCATAAAATCCATTTATAGCCCTTGGTTGCTAAGCAACAAAGGACAAAGTACTGAGTATTTCCTTTTACTAGGAAAGGCTCAACTTTTCCACATTAGTCTTGAAGTCAGCATATTTTAGAAAGGACAGAACATCCCATTTCTTAAAGGGCTTAGCTGACATTTTTGTGTGGAGATAGACTCAAGCCCAAAAGGCACACATTGTTGTTATTTTGCCATTCTTAGACAGGCTAAAGCGTCTTCTGCTAATTGTACAGAGTGTGACCCTAGAAGAAGTCTGGAGTTGAGAGACTGCACATTCATTTTAAAGTGAGGTAACACGTTACCCATGTTCTGAGATGCTGTCATTGTGAGACCGGGTGCTTTTATCTGGCAGGAGTCTTGAGGGAAGGCCGAGGCATGGCTCCTGCACACACAGCCCTGCTGCCTGTGGACCTTGATAACTAACAGCTTCAGGTCATTCAACCATACTCAACAGGGCTTGGGAAAGCTGCCTTTTAAGAGTCATAATCAATCCGCGTAATCAACATCCTTCCATGAGACCAAAATATTTAATCATTTCTGTTGTTTTTCAGTAGGTAAAGCTTTGGAAGTCCCCAAAGAATATACTATTATTTAAAGCCGGGTGGTGGTGGTGCACGCCTTTAATCCCAGCACTTGGGAAGCAGAGGCGAATCTCTGTGAGTTTGAGGCCAGCCTGGGCTACAGAGTGAGTTCCAGGAAAGGCACCAAAGCTACACAGAGAAACCCTGTCTCAAAAACAAAAAACAAAAAAAACAAAAAACAAAAAACAAAAAAAAGGAATATGTCACTATTTAAAATGTTATAAAGAACTTCAGTACAGCATATTTTTCAGAGCTCATGAATGCATATATGAAAAACAAAACTTTAAAAGGTTGATCTAGCTATTTCTCTATCCACCCATATTAAAACAATACCAAAGCAAGCTAGACACTCCATCTGAACTCTGGCTGCTCTTTGTCTTGGATGAATTTTATATCCCTGGTGTGGTATTACAGGTCCTGGGTGGGGACAATGATCCTCTTCTTTCTCTCCTTGTGGAGTCAGGAAAGTTGCTGCATTGAAACAAATCTGCTGAGAAGTCCCCTAAAATGTCACCCATGCAGGAAGAGGCAGGAAGGATGCTAAAACTCTTATAATCCCCTATGGTAACAGATAGTCAAGGCTCTGTTGCTGAGAGCAAATGGTCTTCAGAAGGATTTAGGTGAAAATGTGGCAGGCAGCGCTGACTGTTAGGAATGGGCTAATCCTGTTTGGCCAGAAGAGAGAGACTTTAAAAATCTCAAAAACAAACAACTATAAGCAAAAGGAAACATAAGAAATCTAGACAAAAAAGAAATCTATTATTTTATTATCGTATCGTAGGTGTTATCCATGTAACACACATATAAATACATATTTACGTATAAATGTAAATATTTGTATGTATCCATATGTTACCCATATGTGCTAACCAGAGTGCCTCAAGCAGCATTTGAACTCCTGGCTCTCTGTCTGACAGGAAGACAAGGCAGCCGTCTACTTGCTGCCTGGGGATCTGAAAAGCTGGACGGGTGATAAGGTCAGGTCTACAGAACGATGCCAAGGATTCCTCTCTCTCTTTGATAGACATCTATGGAAAAAACCCGAAGATTTATACGCTACCCATTTTTACATGTACTTACTCTGACGGTTCGTTCCCAGTCCATCAGTCCATCTTCCGTGTTTCCCTTCCACTTTCCCGTGCTAGTTTGTAGAGTCCACAGACTTTCATCCCTATATATCCATTGGCCCTAACTCAACTCTGAGAGGAAGACAACTCACAAATCAATATTTTTATTACATTTATTGTGTGGTCATCAGGCCTGGAAGCAAGCACCTGAGCTATCTTATCGACCCACAGTTTACATAAAATATGAAAAATACATGTTAAGTATAAGTATATACATATAAAAGCACACATATAACAGAATAACCACACATATACATATATATGCATATATACACTTATTGAGTCCATTTCATCTTGATCATATGTACATGGATTGAGGGCTGACCACGTTGGATTGGAAAACCTATCAGGGATTTCATTATCTCCCCCTGTCAGCAACCATTGACTGCTGTAGCTCTTCATCTGGTGAGTGGGTCATTGTGAAATTATCCCCATCTGCACGGGCAACTGTCATCACGCAGGTCTTGTTTACAACCATATTGTAGAGACGTCATGGGTGCTACTTCTCTGTCATGTCTAGAAGACACTTCTAGCAGGAGGCATCCTGGTTCTCTGGTTCTAACACTGGTCCTGCCTCCACTTACACAATTTCCCCTGACCCGTAGATGTTAGGCATTGTTTTGTGACTGTCTCAGTTGGGGCTCGGCATTCCGTGGTCACTTATTCTCTGCGTTCTGATCAGTCCTGCATAATCTGCATAATCGTCTCCATCTGTTGCAGATAGAAGCTTCATTGACGAGGATGGGAGCTACACTTATTTGTGGGTATAAGGATAAGTATTTGGAATGCAGTTAGAAATGACATTGGTTTAGGAAAATTACAGTAGCAAGTTCTCCCGTGGGTCCTATGATCTCTCCAGCCATGGGTAGCTGGCTGGGTTTATCGTACCGGAAATGAATTCCCTCTATTGAACAGACCTTAATTAGGCAGCCATTGGTTATCCCCAAGACAAAAGTACCACCACTGCACCACTGAGTCTGTCTTCCTGGGCTGGTCATTACTGTAGTTCAGAGGCTTCACAGCTGGGCAGGATTATTGATGGCTTTTCTTCCCTGGCAGCTTGCTTAGCTCTCTCTGAGAGCTAGTCCTCAAGAAGGAAGCTTCCAGATCAGGCTCAGCTCAGTTCCTCCAAGCCCTGTGTCTGAGGTGTGTATCTTCAGTAATAGTTAAGTTCTGAGAGGCAACCC
>CABHPP010141683.1:12427-28280 GCA_902168425.1 Peromyscus attwateri
TTTGTTTGTTTGTTTTTGCCGGGGTCTCACTATGTATGCACTATAGCTCTGAATAGCCTGGAACCTTGAACTCAAGAGATCTGCCTGCTTCTGCCTCCCCAGTGCTGAGATTAAAGGTGTGCCCACCACACACATCTGGTTAGTATATTTTAGATTAAGATACATTTCATTGTTTCCCGTCTCTTACGTTTTTGTGTAAGTTGGGTGTCATGCAACTAACAGCTATTGAGTACAGATTATGGAACCTTTGGGGGGAAATGTGATTGTTATCCATAAGAAGTACATTGTGAGGCTGGGAAAGAAATCTAGAGAGGAGGGGTTGATGCTGTAAATGTGGTTTTTCGGGGAGACTGCACATTCAGAAGGGAACTGGGTCTTGTAAAGTGAGGAGTCAGCCAGTCAAGAGAAAAGCAGGAAACGGGGGCTGGAGAGATAGCTCTTCCAGTAAAGTACTTGTCTTAAAGTGTGGGGAGCTGAGTTTGATTCCCAGAACCCATGTTTTTAAAAGCTGCGCATGGTGGCACACTTGTACTGGAGAGCCAGCCTGACTAATCTCCTTGATGAGCCCTAGGCCAGTGAGACACCTATTTTAAAAAGAAGGTGGATGGCTCCTGAGGAATAACAGAGAGGTTGTCCTCTAGCCTCCACGTGAACAGATGTGTACCTACTGTGCACACACATACAAAGAAATAGTGAGAAAGGCCACTACAGGTAGAGTGATTGTGTGAACAAAGGCCCAGATGTGGAAGGCAGCACCCTTAAAGCTTACAGTGTAAGGTGCGGTGTGGGGAGAGGTAAAGCAGAGAATTTGGTCCACTTTGCTCATGAAAGAGCTTAAAAGCCAGGAATGAGGAGACTCCAGTTGGATGATGAACGCTTAAAGGGCTGAAGAGTGATATGGTCCACTTTTTTTCTTAAATAGATCACTTTGCCAGCTGTGTGGAGGATGGATTTGAGGGAGACAAGACTGGAGGCAGTAGTCCAGGTGAGATCTGTTGGGGATCCGAACGAAGAGATGATGGAGAAGAGGGGGTGACTTGAAACAACACGAAACCACAGATGCAAAGCTTTCCCCCTTCAGAATGGCTGAACCAATTTTGAATTTAAAAAACAAAACAAAACAAAACAAAAACCCTAGGAAAAAGACAAAGAGAAAAATGTCACAGGACATAGATCATTTGCAAACAGACACTAACACAGTCCCTTGGATCAAGAAAATTGCTATTGGAAGAACAGTGGTTTTGAGGTGTTTGGTTCCCTACCCGCCCCCCCTTTGTTTGTTTTGTACAACCAAACTAGGGTATGAGAATCAGGTAATTTTCAACAAATGTGGTATAGGAATAGATTCAGAAACTATAAGGCCTTGAGAAGAAACAGATCTTACAGGGCCTTAGCTGGTGTACATAATTGAAACTCGAAAGTACATTGGTGGTATTTTCTAGAACCTTGAGTAAATTACTCATAGTTTACAAAAATCTACTGCCCAGGAAAAGAGATTTTAGTTTAAAAAAATTAAAGCAATGAACAATTGTAAGCTATTATAACATAAAAAAGATGTTTTAGATGTTAATAGTATTTTGCATTAAATTAAATTGTGTTTCTTTTTCTTTCTTTCTTTCTTTACTGTTTTTGAGATAAGGTAAGTCTCACTCTGTAGTCTAGGCTGGCCTCACATGCCTCCTGAGTGGTGGGTTACAGGTGTGAGCTGCCATGCCTGACTCAAATGTGTTTTTGTTTAGCAGAGAACTTCCGCATTTATCTTGCTAGAAGCATTGTGTTTGTATTTGTTATTTGTAAATAGAAACTTACTTTCCCTACAGTTTCTTTTATATGAAGGCATAAAGGAAGCACCTAGCTTAGAAGGGTTTGTTAATTTTACCATTCATATTTCTGGTCATTAGCACAATAGTTGGGTGTGAGGGACACTCCTGTAATCCTAGCACTTGTATGTGTGTGGCGTGGGTGGGGGGCTGGGTAATAGATGGCAGAAGGATCAGGAGTTCAAGGTCACCCTCCAATGCATAGCAAGTTTGAGACTGAGGCCAGTGTGGGCCATTTAGGGCCCTAACTCAACCCCACCTCTAAAAAGTTACAAGTCATTACTACAGCAAAGTATCACACATACTTTATAAAGCTAGCAAGCACTTGTTGGTAAGTTTTGTTTCTCATTTTTAGAGAACTGCACCTTTGCTATTCATTCAGGCCTGATTTAGGTGACTGCATGGAAATCAGAACTAAATACTTGTGCTGTGGTCTTTCCTCTGATGCTGTAGTACAGTTTCAGCAAGTTGGTTGCTGCCCTTAAACCCAGGAAATACAGTACCTTTGCTTGCTCTCTTGTGTGTTGTTTTTTGAGATAGAGTCTCATGTAGCTCAGGCTGGCCTTAAACTTACTGTCCAGTGGAGGAGACCTGGAGCTAACAACCCCTGGCTTATTCTTGGTACTTGTGAACACTTCTCAGTGTGAGCTAGCAGCTCAGATGCTGCCCCTGCACTGAGCTGAACTCTTAGCGGTCTCACTCACTGGGCTTCTTTCCCTTCTTGTGTCTTTCAGAAGTTTTGCACCGCCCCTATGGCTGTGACGCTGAATCTCAGGCACTGAATGAAGCTATCAGGTGGAGCTCCAAGGAGAACTTGCTGGGAGCCACTGAGAGTGACCCTAATCTCTTTGTCGCACTTTATGACTTTGTGGCAAGTGGTGATAACACGCTCAGTATCACTAAAGGTGAGACTTCTCTCCATTCTGCTTCACAATTTTCTCTGGCGGCCGGCTGAGAAATGAAGAGCCTGTGCTGCCTTCTGCCACTGCCACTGACCAGATGATTGTGCCCAGGCACTTCCTGTTTCTGGACGGCCGTCTCACAAACAGTCAGCCCTATTGTCAGGATTGATTAAGAATAGAATATGCTAAAACACCTCAAGAAAGAGTCCATATTGGTAGAACTTTGTTCTCTAAAACCCGCCAGCTTCCCTCTCTTCACATTGAACTGTGTTTGAGACAAGCTGCAATGCAGATCCCCACTGGCACTCAGGTCCTCTGCGTGGACTGTTACAGTCCACAGTGAGATCAGGAACTTACACCCATCTCACTGAAGTGGACTGCTGTTTAGGTTAGCAACATTTTCAGTTTTTGGAGCAAGACTTTCTGTAGAGAGAAAGTCGTCCAGTGCTTACATCGGATGCATGGTTTTTATTTCTGTAGTGAGAAAGTTGTCCAGTGCTTACATCAGGTGCATGGTTCTTATGTTGTTGTTGTCCAGCTCAGTTGCACTGGCCTAGACAACCAGTTCTTTCTATGGGCTGGTGAAAGAACAGTTAGTTAGGAAGGATCTGTCTCTCCTACTCTAATATCTTTAGAGAGTAAATGAGATTGTTTTCAGAGGCCAGTTCTTATAAAAAGGAAACACTAAGAACAAGACCAGATAAAATCACCAGTCATTTTTTGAACACCAGTGAAAATAGTGGAACTTTTATGAGAAAGAATAAGTGGGGACATTATCGTTCGTTTTGCACATGAATTGGGTTAGGCTAGTCTGCCTCAGTTAGCCTAGTCTGCCTGTACTGTGTTTTTTTGTTTTTTTTTGTTTGTTTTTTCTTTTTTCTTTTTTTCTTTTTTGGGCGAGGGGAATAAGGGAGCTGTAAAGCCTCCCACTATGAGGAAAATTTATCTCAAAATAATGCTTAAATGAAATTATAACAAGTGATTATTTCTCAGACAGATACCTTTGATTTATAAGGTTCAGAATGAAGCAGTTAGTGGAAATGATGATACTAAGTCAGGCCAGTAGGGCTCCCCTGACCGTGAGGAAAAATTTCCATATAAGATTTTTATAAATATTTGTTAACTTTGGAACCCCATGCAAGCTAGGCAAGTGCTCTACTGAAGAGCTACAACCCCAGACTCAGCATATCACTTTTTTTTTTTTTTTTTTTTTGTTTTTCAAGACAGGGTTTCTCTGTGTAGCTTTGCGCCTTTCCTGGAACTCACTTGGTAGCCCAGGCTGGCCTCGAACTCACACAGATCTGCCTGGCTCTGCTTCCCGAGTGCTGGGATTAAAGGCGTGCGCCACCACAGCCCGGCAACATATCACTTTTTAAGTGCTATCAAATTCACTAAAGCAGAATTCCTTAAAACTGAGTTTCTTAAATTGTTGTACATGGATTTAATCTATGTGTATGGGCCTTTTGCCTGACTTCATGCATGAGTACCACATGTGTGCTTGGTGCCCCATGAAGGTCACGAGAATGGTTGCATCTCATGGAGATGGAGTTACAGGTGGTTGTGAGATAACATGTGGTACTGGGAATCTAGCCCAGGTCCCTGGAAGAGCAGCTAGTGTTTTTAAGTGCTGAGCCATCTCTCCGCCCCCAAACTGAGTTTCTCAGACTGGAGTGTAGGCATGTTCAGACAGTGTACATGCACATGCACATAGGAGGCATAGGAAAGTGAAATGTAGGCTCTCCTCTCATCAGCGTGAGATAGGTATGCATGTGAAGGTTATGGTTATTCTTACATAAAGTTTGAGGCTAAAACAAAGGACTTCAAGCCAGGTTCTGTTGTGTGGTAGTCCTTTATATGGTAGTGTTCTCTGTGTACTTGTTTGCAAAGTAGTGATTAAGAACATGATTGGCTAGGTACAATTTTCTCATGAGTATTTTCCAAGATGGTTCATTCACCAAGGAAACATTGATAAAGTCTTATTAATTTCTCAGTTACTAGTTATAACAACCATTAGTATGCTGCTCAAGGACTGGGATTCCCTTTATCTCATGATTGACAATGGTTTTTCTTTAAAAACCATGAAATTTTATATCGGTTTTTTTATTAATAAAAAGATGTCAAACTGGGTGGCAGTGGTTGTGCACACCTTTAATCCCAGCACTCGGGAGGCAGAGGCAGGTGGATCTCTGTGAGTTCGAGGCCAACCTGGTCTACAGAGCGAGATCCAGGACAGGCACCAAAACTACACGGAGAAACCCTGTCTCAAAAAACCAAAAAAAAAAAGAGAGAGAGAGAGAGAGAGAGAGAGGTCATGCTGAAGCCTCATTGTTGAGTTGTTATTATTAATGAGGCAGGGTCTCCTGTAACCCAAGCTTGATCTTTATACAAATCTGGGTAGCCTTGAACACCTAACCCTCCTCTCTCTACATTCCAAGTGTTGGAATTAGAGGTATTTGACATCTTGTCTTCCTTTCTATAGTTTCAAGGAAAAAGAACTATTCTTTAAAAAGAAAATAACACTTACTATAGTTTTTCTTTTGAAAGTGATGGGTGGCTTGAATTAAATTAAGAAACATTTTGGGGCTCAGTGATTTACGAGCACTTGCTGCTTCTGCAGAGGACCCTGGTTCAAATCCTGGCACCCAGTGATAACTCATAAAATCTGATATACTCTTCTAGCTTCTTCAGGCACCATACACATACATGGTACACATACATACACGCTGGCAAAACATTTATACACATTAAATAATAAATGTGTTTTGAAAAACAGTTTGATGTTGACTATGTGGCTTTTGCTTGAAATTCCAGCATTTTGAGATACTAAAGCAAAAACATGTTGGCCAGGTGGGCTACAGAGTGAGACTGTCTTTAAATGAAAGTTTTAGAGAAAGCAGTATTGTGTACCTGTAAGCAGAAGGCTTGAGCCCAGGGGACTGATGTTATCTATCCCTGGATGACAGAGTGAGACCTCCCCCATAGCAAAAATAAAAAAGTTCTTTCTAAGATTCCTGTCCTGACCTGACAGTGTCTGCTTCCCTGTGCATACCCATGGCTGTCCTCCTGTCTGTCTGTCTGTCTGTCCTGACAGTGTCTGCTTCCCTGTGCATTCCCATGGCTGTCCTCCTGTCTGTCTGTCTGTCTGTCCTGACTGTGTGCTTCCCTGTGCATACCCATGGCTGTCCTCCTCCTGTCTGTCTGTCCTGACAGTGTCTGCTTCCCTGTACATTCCCATGGCTCTCCTCCTGTCTGTCTGTCCTGACAGTGTCTGCTTCCCTGTGCATTCCCATGGCTCTCCTCCTGTCTGTCTGTCTGTCCTGACCTGACAGTGTGTGCTTCCCTGTGCATTCCCATGACTCTCCTCCTGTCTGTCCTGACCTGACAGTGTCTGCTTCCCTGTGCATTCCCATGGCTGTCCTCCTGTCTGTCTGTCTGTCCTGACCTGTCAGTGTGTGCTTCCCTGTGCATTCCCATGGATGTCCTCCTGTCTGTCTGTCTGTCCTGACCTGTCAGTGTGTGCTTCCCTGTGCATTCCCATAGTAATCAAGACTTCCAGAGTAGAAAATGCTAACTAAAAAGGGGAGGGGGAGAAAAGGCAAAGCCCTAGGATTTTTGACTTTATCCTGATTATGATAGCCTATATTAAGTACTTTTGTATAAATGTTTAAGGAAGCAGCAGTGTACACACACACACACACACACACACACACACACGAGTTTTCCTAGCAAGTTCCTTTCTTTTGTTCCCATAGTTAGCTACTGTGCATCTGCGCATTTGTGGATCCCCACCACTATACCAGACACTCTTCTTGTCTTATTATCTGTATACAGTGTATAATGTGTGCATGTGTGAGTTTCTTCACAGACCTCTGAGTGCTTTCTCCCACATCCAGGTGTCTTCTCAGGTGAAATGATACGGTGAATAGAAAGCCGTGTTATGGTAAACATAGTGCAGGCCACGGGAGAAAGGTAGATGGCTACCACGATAAGTCTGAATTTTCCCTCAGCAGCCTTGGCCTGGTGTCTTCTGGGCCCTGTCTGGAGGTTGATTGCCTTCTTTCTGCTCTCTGGCACTAAGGTAGACACAAGGTGTGAACTCTATAGAAAACCTTGTGTCTCTTGGAAATTAGAGTCCTTAGATGAACATTTATGTTATCGTTGCTATCTGTTACTTTGTCTGTTTTGACAAAGAAGCTTCTAGTCTGTGCTGCAAGTATGGGCAAAGTGTTTATTGAAGACTGAAGCAGATGTTTCCAGTTTAATAGTGACATTAAGAGAGTGAAGCTGATAAAAAGATTCACCAAGTGATTTAGATTTGGGGTTCCAACTTCACAGTTATTTTCTGTTTGCACAGACTAATTTTAGAGAAAAGGGAAGAGTGATTCATGCTTTCTGGGAAACAGGAAGAACTGGGAAAACGGAACTTTGAACCCTTGAGTCCTGGAAACACTTGTGCTGTGAGAGTCTTCCCCAGCCCTCCCGTCCTCTTACACAGTTGTGTGCTGACAGCTCGGTTGGGTCTGGAGTCTTGTGGGGGTGTTGGGGCAGGTGTTTGCTTACATTGACGGCTCTGTTGCTTCACTGTCTTCTGACAATTGCAGTCACTTTGTATCTCACACGGCTCATTCCTAAGCTTTTGTTATCGTTAACACTGGATCATATGTATGTATGTATGTATGTATGTATGTATGTATGTATAGCATCTCTCTTTTAAGTGAAAGTAAATTTTATTTTTCTTTTAAAGAGTAAGTACTATCTAGGTGTTAGTACAGTTCGGGAGACTGAAGAATGGTCATGAGTCCAAGTCTCGCCAGTCTAGGCTACATGAAACTGTCTTAGAAGAAGGGGTGGGCTTGGTAGATGGTTCATGATTAAGAGCGCTTACTTCTTGCTCCTTCAGAGGATCAAAGTTCAGTTCTCAGTATCCATATTGGATAACTCGCAGTTGCCTGTTACTCCAGTCCTAGGGGATCCAGCACTCCTTTCTGGACAATCACACATGCATACTCACACACACACACACACACACACACACACACACACACACACACACACCAGCACTGTCATTTTCTGGCTATTTGAGTAAACTTTCTTTCTATACTAACTTAGCATAATATATAGATATGTAGTCTCTACAAGACATTTGTAGTGGCATATAACCTTTAAAAACCTGTACCATCAGAAACCATTTCTTGTTAGGCTCCTGTGGTTTAAGCTACGAAGCAGAGACTAATCAGGATATTGGTACACAAGCACCAAAGTTCTTGGTTCATTTTTTAGTGAAGTTGAAGTTTGACACTCCACTGCTCAGTCTTAAAGAATGTTAACATTTTCTCTTTCATTCTGTGACAACTTCATGGCTAGGTGAAAAACTACGAGTCCTTGGTTACAACCAGAATGGTGAGTGGAGTGAAGTTCGCTCCAAGAATGGACAGGGTTGGGTGCCAAGCAACTACATCACTCCAGTGAACAGCCTGGAGAAACATTCCTGGTACCATGGACCCGTGTCCCGCAGTGCAGCGGAGTATCTCCTCAGCAGCCTTATCAATGGCAGTTTCCTGGTTCGAGAGAGTGAGAGCAGCCCTGGGCAGCTGTCCATCTCGCTGAGGTATGAGGGACGTGTGTATCACTACAGGATCAATACCACCCCAGACAGCAAGGTAAGACCTGTCAGCAACCACCTCACCTATACATGTGGACATGTATTGAACAGGGTTAAAGTAGAAAATCATTTTTATGTCTGATGTAAAATAAAGTATTGCCTAATGTGTGAGTTTGGGCTGTTCGTCATGTTAGAGCTTCCTTCTTTCAAAACTACTCTGTAATAAGGTTAAAATTGTAGATAATTAATAGTTTAAGGGTAAGCTATATTTGAAGGTGAGGAATGAAGTGATGTATACATGTTAGCTGTTTTAATCAATAGCACAGACCCACAACAAGTACATAAAAACAGAAGTTACAGGGCTGGAGAGATGGCTCAGAGGTTAAGAGCACTGGCTGCTCTTCTAGAGGACCTGAGTTCAATTCCCAGCAACCACATGGTGGCTCACAACCATCTGTAATGAGATCTGGTGCCCTCTTCTGGCCTGCAGGCAGACATGCAGATAGAACACTGTACATAATAAATAAATCTTTAAAAAAAAAAAAAACAGAAGTTACAGATCAGCTGTAAGCTTTGGTGAGGAGACTTAATTGCCATTAAAAAGTTCATAGAGTAAGAATTCAGAGTTTGGAGACTGGTGTTTCTCATTAATATATGGTAATGTAAATAGATCACCCAGCCACTTAGAAGCTTGAATGTTGGGAAGCTCAGTCTCAGTAGAGTGAATGTGTTAGACCGGAACTTTTGAGGGCAAGAGAGAGGGCTTAGTGTGAAGAGTCCTGGCTACTATTGCAGGGGCCCTGGGTTCAGTTTACAACACCCCAGTTCTGAGAGATCCAATGCCCTCTTCTGGCTTCCATGGGTACCAGGTATACATGTGGTGCACAAACATGTGGGAAAACACTCATACACATAATAAAGTAACTAAATTTGAAAACAAAAATGGAAGGTAAATTACCGGGCCCTCATTTATGTCAGTTGTTCTAGTGAATGGTTGGTTTAGGTTGAGCCTCCTTCCCTCTCCCTGTGTGACACACACAGGAAAGCTGGGGCTAACGGCGTGAGCCACCCCCGCCTGGCTACTTTTGAAATTTTTAATGACTATAACGTGCTGTGTGTCCGAGTGTGGGTGGGTTTGTGCATGTGGGTGCAGTGCCCAACAGACCAGAAGAGGACTTCAGACTCCCCTGCAGCTGGAGACCCAACTCCAGTCCTCTCCAAGAGCAGTATGCACTTTTAACCACTAAGCCATCACTTCCGTCTCCTCCTTGTCTGCTATTAAACCCCATTTTGTAGGATTGTAAAGATTAAATGGAGCAATTTTTGTAAAGTTTAATAGCTAATACAGCATAGGAAATACATTACTGGTTTTCTTCCTCTTTTTGTACCATTATACAAGCATACAAGCATAGTGTATTGTCCATGGCCTGGTGTAGCTAGAGTTTTCCCGCCTGGCCCACAGTCAGGACAAATCTCTCTCACCCGCCAGTCCCACAGCTGCTCAGACCCAACCAAGTAAACACAGAGAGACTTATATTGCTTACAAACTGTATGGCCATGGCAGGCTTCTTGTTATCTAGTTCTTCTATCTTAAATCAACCCATTTCTATTAATCTATAAGTTACCACATGGCTTGTGGCTTACCGGTATCTTAACGTCTTCTCATGGTGGCGGCTGGCAGCGTTTTTCTCTCTCTCTCTCTCTTTCTCTCTCAGCCTTCCAGTTCCCAGAATTCTCTTCTCTGCTTGTCCTGCCTATACTTCCTGCCTGGCTACTGGCTAATCAGTGTTTTATTTATTAACCAATCAGAGCAACACATTTAACATACAGAACATCCCACAGCAGGTAATGTAACAAGACCCAAAAGTTATTAGTTGTTCGCTTTTGTTTGTCTCTTGACAAATACCAGAGAGAAACAGTTAACAAACATTTATATTAACTCACGATTTTACAGAGTTCAGTCTATTTCTAGCGGCTGTTTCTAATACTTTCAGGCTGTGGTCAGGTAGAACATCACGGTGGGGTCATGTGGTAGAGCAGAACTGCTCACCTCATAGCTACCAGAAAGGGAGCAGAGAGAAGCAGCGTACTGATTGGACCCCCCAGCTGAAGAACAGCCAGCCCTTCAGCATAAGTCTTTTGGGGGACACTGTGCATCTACTCCCTGACACAAACAGCAGAAATGATCACGCCGATATGCCAGACTTAGGCAAGAACAGTATTTATGGAAGTCCCAGGCAGTGTAATTTATTAATAAATGATCATATATTGTTAACATAGAATCTCCTACAGAAACAGAAATGAACATGATGTTCTATACACGAGTCCACAGGAAGCTGTGGCCTACTGGCTGCCTATATCACCATGTCTGTTTGTTTCTGTAGTATCTGAAGCTACTTTCTGTTTCTAAGTAGACCTGAGTAGTTGCTACAGAGACTCTGTAGCCCCAAGCCTAAGATACCTGGTTTCTATCCCTTTACAGAGAATTTTTCTGGCCTCTCTTATGGATGAGTTTCATACACGTAAAGTTGATTGACAGAGTAGTAATATTTGCCAGAGAATTGTGTGGAGAGGAGTGTGTGAGTGATGGCTAATAGCTATGGGTTTTCTGTGGGGAATGATGAAAGTACTTCAATGGAGTTGGATAGTAGTGGTTGATAGCGAGCCTTGTAAATGTACCGAAGGCTATAGAATTGTATACTGTAAGATACTGAATTTTATAGCATGTGAGTAACAGTTTAATAAAGGGAACTGACAGAAAGCAGACACTAGGTAACACATTGTATGGTTTCCTTTACGTGCAGGTCAGACAGAGCTAGTTCCTCATGCTGGGAAGTGTACGTCGTGGAAACCTTTGCAGGGTCAGCAGCTAGCTAGCAAGGAGTCTGGGTGCTAGTGAGGGAGCAGTTCTTGGTGTGGGGGAGTTTATTTTATGAAAGACCGTTAGTTCTACACTTACGAATTACGTACATTTTTATATCCATGAAACAACTTTTTGTTTGTTTTAAACAATGGCTAAACAGTAGCCTGGGCATGATGGCACATCCCCTAATCCCAGCACTCATGAAGCAGAAGCAAGAAAATCACAAGTTTGAGACCAGACTGGGTTATATAGAGGGACTCTGTGTAAATTAATCAGTCAGTTAATTAAAAACAAACAAATCATACTCCTTTAAAAGATAAAGCCAGCCTGGCATTGGTGGCACACACCTCCCAGCACTTAGGAGGCAGAGGCAGGCCTGGTCTACAGAGCGAGTTCCAGGACAGCCAAGGCTGTTACACAGAGAAACCCTGTCTGGAAAAACCAAACAAGGAAAAAGATAAAGCCAAAGACCATCTTATTTTACACTTCTTACTAATTATCACAAATTCACAAGCATCTTGTTAATAACTCTGAAATCCAGTTCTCTCTCTCTCTCTCTCTCTCTCTCTCTCTCTCTCTCTCTCTCTCTCTCTCTTTTTCTCTCGAGACGGTTTCTCTGTGTAGCTTTGCACCTTTCCTGGAACTCACTCTGTAGCCTAGCCTGGCCTCGAACTCACAAAGATCCATCTGCCTCTGCCTCCCGAGTGCTGGGATTAAAGGTGTGCGCCACTACCGCCCGGCTTATATCTCTTTTTTTAATGGCCTAGACATTTGAAAAGGGTGTTATAAAAATAAATAAAAATTATAATTAATTATGTGATGATTAAGTAAAAATTATGCCCATATAACCTCCCAATATCTAAATTAGTGGCTGTCAGTTTATGTTCCTCATGGATGGTAAGTTCTACTTTATTAGCTTAGGAGGCAGCTCCTGATAGTCTATTTTAATCACATCTCTCAGATTTGGGTTTTACAGTCTTTTTTTTTTTTTTTTTTTTTTTTGTGGTATTTCCTTGCTCTAGCGTAGGCTGACTTGAAACTCCTGGCGTTCCTCCTCCGGAGTCTTCTGAGTGCTGAATTACACATTCTTAGTCTTGCTGCTGAGAGATAGTCTGAGGACTAGCCTCCCGATGTCCCTGCAGCTGTGTTGGACATTCTCCTTCAAGGCTAGTTTAGAAAGACTAGGAAGGATGCTTACAATAAGATTGAGCCGCCTCCCTTGCCGGAGCCTTGACATTTCCTTTGCCTTAATTGCCATAGCCTTCTGGAGCGCTAGTAGCACTCGCATACACCACCTGTAATCCCTGTGCCTTGAAGGTGGGGGCAGAAGCATCAGGAATTCAAGGGCAGCCAGGCCTACATAAGGGAGACCCTGTCTCAAAACAACAACAACAACAAAACAAACAGAGAGAAAACTAGGCCAGGCACGGTGGTGCACACCTTTAATTTGAGCATTCTGGAGGCAGAGGCAGGTGGATTTCTGTGAGTTCAAGGACATAGTTGAGAGCCTGTCTCAAAAACAAGTGTCCCGTCTTCGTGTCTCTTGGCCAGTGAAGTGTATGCTTTAAAGAGAATGCCTTCTCGTCTGGAGTTGCTGAGTCTCCTCCTCTCCCCAGGTGTACGTGACTGCCGAGAGCCGCTTCAGCACCTTGGCCGAGCTCGTTCACCACCACTCGACGGTCGCCGATGGGCTAGTGACCACACTCCACTACCCAGCACCCAAGTGTAACAAGCCGACCGTCTACGGTGTGTCCCCTATCCATGACAAATGGGAAATGGAACGAACAGATATTACCATGAAGCACAAACTTGGGGGCGGTCAGTATGGAGAGGTTTATGTTGGCGTCTGGAAGAAATACAGCCTTACAGTTGCAGTGAAAACATTGAAGGTGGGTTGCTGAGAGTTAACTTTCCAGGCCTGTTTGTGTGTGTGCTGCATCACTTGGAAAGATCAGTGTGCCCTTCTTCGACTTTGGAACACTTTCCACCCACTGGTGCCAAACCCTTCAGCAAATGGCGGTGATTAACCCTAGTGCCGTTGCCGACAGCACAGGGGCAGGTTATTCACTGCAGTACAACCCCCGTGTGGGAGAGGCTTGTCTCTGGAGGCTGGTGACAGAGATCGCAGTGGGAATTTAGAAGCAAATTAGAAGTTCTGCTGAGAACAAGCCCTGCTGAACAGAACTCCCCGTGCGGGCTGCGGATCATGAGCTGCCTATTTTGGTCTCCACCCTCCTGCCTTTTGTTTCTCCCTTCTGCTTCCTCGCAACCCTTTTTAGACACACCCTTTTTAGTTAGAGTAAAAATGACAGGGTGTCACTAAGTAGTCCAGGTTGGCCTTCCAGTCACGATCCTCCTGCCTCAGCCTCCCAAGTGCTACCATGCACTACCATGCCCTGCTCGATCACTTCTTGTTTGTGAACTTGTGAAAGTCCTTTTTCTGATCCAGTGTCTCTTTTTTAAGCATCCTGGTATAAAATCAGAGTGGTCCGTCATGCGGTGCCCTGGTGTGTTTCTTACGTGAGCTGCCCTCATAGGCGGCAGTCAGCCCCGTTGATGGACAGTCAGCCCTGTGGACAGAGCATGTTGGGAATGTGAAGGAAGCAGTGAGGCCTTGCACGTGTGCTTTGTTCTTTAAGAAACGCAGGACCTAACCAGAAGGTCAAACACTGACTAGCAGAAAACAGAAAATCAGCCCTCTCCCTCTGTTGTGGTGAGCTGTAAGATGAGGTGTTGAATTTTGCTACCCTGTTTATTTTTACTCCAATGTCTGACACTAGATAAATTCAAGGACAGTGTACTTAATTGTTCTTCTGTAGAGCATATTAGGTTGTGTAAAATTTCTTAAGGTAATATGCTAAAATACTCAAACGATAAATCCCTTTTACTTTAAAAAATTATTTTTATTTTACGTCTATGAGGGTTTTGCCTGTATTTTAAGTTCACCACATGGGTGCAGTGCCCAGAGAGGCCAGAAGAGGGCATCAGAGTCCTTAGAACTAGAGATGGTTATGAGCATGTGGGTGCTGGGGACCAGACCCAGGTCCTCTGCAAGAGCAACTAGTGCTCTTAACCATTGAGCATCTCTCCAGCCCTTTACTTTTATATTTGAAGTAGGCTTATGAATTGACTTACCGGAATGAGAGGGAGGTTTGACCTCCTTTTTGTCTGTCTGTCTGTCTTACCTACTGTCTGGCTTTAACAGGAAGACACAATGGAGGTGGAGGAGTTCCTGAAAGAAGCTGCCGTGATGAAGGAAATCAAGCATCCTAACCTAGTGCAGCTGTTAGGTAAGAACCCCAAACTCCAGGTGTCCTTAGGGCCGTGCTCCCATCCGGCCCCTTGTTGTCATGTTTGTGTGGAATGTTCTGTTTTGTTTCTGCACCGCACCAAATGCTAGATGTAATCATGAGCTGGGGGTGCAGACCAGGGGTAGAGCTAGTAAGCATCAAGTCTTAGGCTTAGTACTGCAAACACACACATATACATACTCATCCCTTATCATTTAATTAGTAGACTGTTTAAAACAAAAAACAGTGGCCCAAGTTGATGGCTTTTAAAAAAAAAAAACTATTTTATTTTTCATTTTAATTTATATGTATGTATGTTTTGCTTAGATATATATGTCTGCAGTGCCTAAGGAAGCCAGAGGAGGACTTTGGATCCCCTGGAACTGGAGTTATAGATGGCTGTAAGCCACCCTGTGTGTTTTAGGAATCAAATCTGGGTCCTCTGGAAGAGCAGCCAGTGCTCTTAACCACTGAACCAACTCTCCAGCCCCTTTAAATTTTTTTTTGCTTAATTTATGTGTTTGGGTGTTTTGCCTACATGTGTGTCTGTGTACTACATGTGTGCCTAGTGCCCTTGGAGGCCAGAGGACAGCATTGGATTTCTCGGAACTAGAGTTACAGATGGTTGTGAATTGCCATGTGGATTCTGGGAATCAAACTCTGGACCTCGGAAGAGTAGCCAGTGCTCTTAAATGCCCATTCATTTCCGTAGCCACAAATTGATCACAATATGTAAAGCTGTCAGTTTGTGATTTCCCCAGATTCAGAGTTCACAAGCATTCAATATGGCATCAAAAAATTGTCATGAAATATTAAGAGACTTTAAGCAAAGGACCACTGAAAAACTGAATGAAAACTTGTAGCTGATCAGTTTATTCAAGCAGGAAATGGATGTGCTGCAATGGGTTAGTTTCTTACCTGTTCGGGCTACAAAGGAGCCTTTGATTAAACATTTTCCCTTTTTAAAAATCAGGCCTTGGGCGGGGCGTGGGGGGTGGATGTTGGTTCAAGACAGGATCTTACCTGGAATCTACTCTGTAGACCAGGCTGGCCTCGAACTCACAGAGATCTGCCTGCCTCTGCCTCCCGAGTGCTGGGATTAAAGGCGTGCGCCACCAACACCCAGCTGGGTCATTTTTTTTGAATGTTCAAATTAAGTAAGCTAGGCAAAAAGAAAAATAATTAGTATGGAATCTGCCATGTATCAGTGAAATCCTTGACTATGAAGGCAGTTTTTTACAAAATAGTTAGAGGCAGCCAGGTGGTGGTGGCTCATGCCTTTAATCCCAGCACTCAGGAGGCAGAGGCAAGTGGATCTCTGTGAGTTTGAGGCCAGCCTGGGCTACAGAGCAAGATCCAGGACAGGCACCAAAGGT
>CABHPP010141684.1:0-24682 GCA_902168425.1 Peromyscus attwateri
AATTCAAAAGCAGAGGCTATATATATATATATATATATATATATATATATACACATTTCTATCAGTTTCTTCCCTCTGAAATATCCTGAATGGTACTCTTTCTCCCCCTTCCCTTCTCTCTTTCTCTTTCTTATGTCTGAAATATTCCAGATGCCACAAGGAGTCAAGATAGATACATACATATACTTTGACTTTTACAAAATTTAAATTCTTGTAATGTTCTCCTTTTAACTAAAACACAAAAATGTAATTTTTTTAAAAGATTCATTGGATTTGGCTTAAACATTTGATTTCTAGGGAAATTTTAGATGTATTAATCAGTGAAAATGATACTATACATACTTCCTTATTTTAAAGGATAAGGTACTTATTAAACTCAAGATAGTAATAGGAATATAAACATCAATAATTTTATGTTTTTCAAATGTATATTTATATGGCAAAAGTGATAACCACAACACTACAGAAACCCATTATACATTTATTTTTGTAAATAACTCACAAAATTAAAAATTAAGTAATCATAAAAATAAATACTTGGCTAGATCAATGGCTCAGCAAATGAAAGATTTTACTGCTGAGTCTATTGACTTGAGTTCAAGCACCATGACCCACATGCTGCAAAAGCAGAGTTGACTCCCATAGATGTCTTCTGCCTTACACAAGCACACTGTGGCATGCACACACACACATAACAGATCCCTGAACACTCACACATAGACATGGCTGTGTACGCACACATACAAATATATAGAATACGTCTATTTTTCAAAAAGAAAACTAAAAGTTAAGGAGTAACATGACATTTTCATATAAATGTCTTACAGGAACTGACAAAAAAAAAGTCTTCACTGAAGACAAGTATGAATGCCATAAATACAGGCTTTTTGAAAAAAAAAAAACTAAAATGATAACATGCACAAAAAATGGTCAGCATTAGCACCAATTGAAGAAAACCAGGTTCAGAAAATAAAATTTATTTATTTTCTCTCTCTTGGACTCATGATTCCTTCCATCACCAGGTTCTGTCCAAGTTTACAGAATCAGCCATACTTTCCCTCTTATGAAGTGGGCATCTCATCCAAACAAAAAGTGATTGGTTGATTCCATAGTATTTGATACAATATTGTACCTGTGGGCAATATTGTGTGACACTATTCCTGGTGAGATATGAATAAATCTTTATTCAACACAGATAGTTAATGACAAATCAAAGCATGGATCATACCTGTGGTGCTTTGGATGAGAATGACCCATCATTCACAAGGGAGTAGAACTCTTTGATTAAGAAGTGTGGTTTGTTGGAGGAATTATGTCAATGGGTATAGAGTTTGAGGTTTCAAAAACCTCCACCAGGCTTATTCTCTCTCTCTCTCCCTCCCTCTCCCTCTGTATCACAGTTCACAATGTAGCTCTCAGCTATTGTTCCAGCTTATTTGAAGACTTCCTTTGGTCCAGTATTTCTTCACTGTTCTTCTTTTCCTCCTTTTTAGAATGGTAGTGCCTATAATGTGCCATTGTATATTGGAAGTATATGATCTGCTTTTTTATTTTTATTTTATAGAGATTGCTTTGATTGTCAGAAGAGATTTTGGACTTTGGACTTTTAAAAAGCATGGAGTATGTAACACATTGCCAAATTGACACAGCCCAAAGACACTTAGCAATAGATAATCAATTAAGAACTTTCTTCATCAGATTTGCCTGTGGCTATGACTATCAGGAATTGCCCTGCTTGATGTTTGATGTCAGAGGGCCCAGACCACTATTTTGGAGACCCAAACTCTAGTTCTCATGTTATTATTAGATTTTCTAGAACCGCTTAATATATGTAGTTCCTGACTCTCAATATGCAGAAAGAGTTCTTTTACATATTGAAACGGCTAAGTTTATTTCAGATAATGCAGAATTGGCTTTGTTATTTATTAAGTTACAAGAAATAATCAGAAATAGAAATCGCCCCTTATATATAGTATATATTAGATTCCCTACAAGCCTACAAGGCCCTCTAACACAAGGTAATGTTGAAATTGATCTACTATTGGTAGGAAATGTGCTAGAAGCCTCAGAATTTTATTTAAAAAACACCATATCAATAGTAAGGATGTGAAAAAAAAAAAAAAAAGGTTTTTCTATCACTTGGCAACAAGCCAAGGAAATTAAAAGTAAATGTCCTGCTTGTTCCTTGTATAACCAAACTTCACTACCTACAGAAAAAAACCCAAAGGGTACTCAAAGAAATGAAATTTGTCAAATGAAAGTGTTCATTTTGCAGATTTTGGAAAATGAAAATACACCATACCATAGACGTGTGTTCATGATTTCAACGGGCAACTGCTTTGAGTTCTGAAAACGCTGATTCTGTAATCACACATTTGTTAGAAGTTATGGCCAACATGAGAACACTTGATAATTTAAGACTGATAATGCTCCAGCATGTCTCCAGTAAAATGAAACAATTTATTGCATGTTACAACAAAACACATAGTACAGGTATACAACACAATCCTACAGGGCAAAGAATTACAGAAAGATCTAATCGAACTCTCGAAGATATGCTTAAAAAAGAGAAAGGTATAATAAAGAACCCCACAGATAGACTGCACAATGCTTTGTTATCTTTAAATTTTCTAAATGCTAATGAGAAAGAAATGACAGCTACAGAGAGACATTGGATAATAGAGAAAAATTCTGAATTAGATCAGCCTATATACTTTAAAGATGTATTGACCTCAGAATGGAAACCAGGATATGTGTTATGTTGTGGAAGAGAGTTTGTTTTTGTTTTCACAGGAGGAGAAAAGCTATGGATACCATCGAAATGGATAAATATTAGATTTGAATAAGAGAGACCTCTTGATTAGAAGATGTGATTGTTTATTAACCAGCATGACCATCCAATCTAAACTAACTTATAAGACAAACAAATGAGCCGGGCGGTGGTGGCGCACGCCTTTAATCCCAGCACTCGGGAGGCAGAGCCAGGTGGATCTTTGTGAGTTCGAGGCCAGCCTGGTCTACAGAGCGAGATCCAGGAAAGGCGCAAAGCTACACAGAGAAATCCTGTCTCGAAAAAACAAACAAACAAACAAACAAAAAGACAAACAAATGATGTTCATTTGATCAGAAATAACCTGTCAAAAGGGAAACTTCCCAAAGTTAGGTTTGGGGCGTGGGTTTGTTTTTGTCTTCCCAGGAGAATGAAGGCATCTAGCTAAGGAATCTGAAGACCAGTGGACAAATGAGTCATCCAAAGAAAAAGAATATATCATCCAGAGGAAATATACCAAGAAAAAGAGTTAAATTGGCCTATTTGTATACCACATTTCCAATAGGATAAAATTTCATAAATCTTCTCAAATGTTTGTTCCTGCTGTTCTCTATAGATATATAATGCAAATAGTCATTTTTGTAGTCACAGTTCAATTCAAGATTAAAGCTGGTTTCGGAGTTGGAGCATGGCTCTCTTCTTATCTAAACCCAAGCATGTTTGTTAAATGTAAAATCCAAAATCTCTGTCTCATGGCAGAAGAGCCACCTGATATGAGAACAAAGAAAAAACAAAATTAAGAAATTATTTGTTGCCACTAATCCCACAATCCTTTGGTTTTATTTTGACTCTTTAAAAATTTTCTTATGGTATAAATATTACCTCAAAATTTATAAAATTAAAATATATTTAAAAATTTTTGTCATAATATCAATGATCATATAAAGTATTAATTCTTGAAAAAGGCTCAATCTAGCTTCCTGCTGTACATGGTTTTAGGTTTGAATCTCTATCAGGTAACTAGGAATTAAGTTTTTGTATTCTAGAGGTACATAACAAATTACGGTCTTTTAACTTGTTTGTGATCTGCTGCATATGACATTTAAAATGTTTAAGTTTTCTGTAGTGAACCATGACTATGCCTAACAGTGACCTTTGCAGTTTCCAAAAGGAGGATGGGGCCACAAGATAAGGTTATCACATGGACTATGGTAATGCCACTAAGCTGACAAACACCACCTAAAGATCAGCTTTGGACTACAAACTGCTGAGGACAATTTCAAGGTGGCTAGCTGAGGTACTCTAGCTTCACAAATTATTTAGCTAAGACTTGAGATAAGCCCTACATTTCTCCATTACACAGAGGATGGATAACAAATGAGACAGTTTGCTTTTGCAGGACTTTATAGGTTAGTAGTTAGTCACCTATTACACTCAAACTTACAGTCATATTAGACATTAGTCAAACAGAGATAATATTTTACATAGACAAATGATCTTCAAACACTTCAGAGAACTACAGAATATAACTTTTAAGATGGTTTAATAACATGATTCTTTTTTTTTTTCAAGACAATGTGACATGTCTGCTTCTGGCAGCCAATCTACTTCAGAGAAGATGATGGTCTTCAAAGAAACTACATATGGAGTTTACTTTCTCTGTGGCAAAAGTTAGCCACTGGGCCATAAAGTGTCCTTGCCTCAACTACTGGCAATATGTTCTCCAAATTGGACATGCAGGACACAAAAGAAAGTGACTGCCAAAGTATGCCAAGACAAGGCAGGACAGTCTTTCAAAAAATCCTGATTCACACATCTGACAGAGGACTGATCTCCAAAATATATAAAGAACTCAAAGAGCTAGACTTCAAAATACTGAACAATCCAGCTAAAAAATGGACTACAAAGCTTAACAGAGAATTCTCAATAGAAGAAACTCAAATGGCTGAAAGACATCTAAGGAATTGCTCAACATCTTTAGTCATCAGGGAAATGCAAATCAAAACAACTTTGAGATACCATCTTACACCTGTCAAAATGGCTAAGATCAAAAACACTGAAGACAGCTTATGTTTGAGAGTATGTGGAGCAAGGGGAACACTCCTCCACTGTTGGTGGGAATGCAAACTTGTACAGCCACTCAGGAAATCAGTATGGTGGTTTCTTAGAAAATTGGGAATAAGTCTTCCTCAAGACCCAGCTATACCACTCTTGGGCATTCTAAGGAATGTTCAATCTTACCACAAGGACACATGCTTAACTATGTTCATATCAGCATTATTCATAATAGCAAGAACCTGGAAACAACCTAGATGCCCCTCAACTGAAGAATGAATAAAGAAAATGTGGCACATATACACAATGGAATACTACTCAGCAGTAAAAAAAAAAAAAAAAAAAACAAAACAAAACAAAAAAAACAATGATATCATGAAATTTGCAGGCAAATGGATGGAACTAGAAAATATCATCCTGAGTGAGGTAACCCAGACTCAGAAGGAAAAACATAGTATGTGCTCACTCATAAGTGGATATTAGATATGAGGGAAGGGATGGCCAGACTACAACCCATAGCTCCAGAGAGGCTAGCTAACAGGGAAAGACCTTAGGAGGGACACATAGATGACCCAGGGAAGGAGAAGTAAATTAGATCTACATGAGCAGACTGGGTGTGGGGGGATGGCAGAGGGTGAGGAGTGGGGGAAGATCTTCATCTTCATAGAGATGGGGGAGGGTCAAGCTGGAACATAGAGATATGGGAGGGTCAAGCATGAACAGGGACAGAGTGGGAGAGCAGGGAGGGAGATACCATGATAGATGAGGACATCATGAGAATAGGAAGAGGCAGGGTGCTGGGGAGGCTCTCAGGAATCCACAAGGACAACCCCACCTTGGTCTGCTGGCAATTGTCTAGAGGGTACCTGGACTGGTTTACTCTGGTGACTGGTCTAGCGAATAACCTAGCTGTCATCATAGAGCCTTTGTCCAGTGACTGATGGAGGCAGATGCAGAGATCCATGACGAGGCACCAAGCTGAACTCTGGGAATCCAACTGGTGAGAGAGGAGAGATTCCGTAAGCGGAAGACATCGAGACCATGATGGTAGGACATGCAGAGATGACTGGCCACACTAGTGGAACCCCATGAACTGTGGACTGGTGGCTGTGGAGCCCCCATGGGACTGGACTAGGGCCTCTAGATACTGAAGATGGTTGTTTGGCTCAAACTGTTTGGGGGGCACCCAGGCAAGGGGATTGGGATCTGTCCCTGGTGCATGGGCAGGCTTCTGCGAATCTGGGGCCTGTGATGTGATGCCTTGCAAAGTCTTGGTGCAGTGGGAAGGGGCTTGGACATGCCTAGGCTCAGTGTGCCGGGCTCTGCTGACTCCCCATGGGAGACCTTGATTTGGGGCATGTCAGGATGTGAGGTGGCTTGGGAGAGAGGGCTGGGGGGTAAGAGGAGGGAGGAGGGGGGAACTGTGGGTGGTATGTGGAATGAGTTGAAAAGTTTTTAATAAAGAAAAATGAAAAAAAAGTATTAAAACAACAACAACAACAAAAAAAATCCTGATTCAAAGAAAAGTCTGCCAAGATATTCTATTCCTGTTGGCTAAAGATGAATGACCCAATGTTACAGAGGAACCTTTGGTGACTGTACAGCCAACCAGCTGTTTTGGTCATTTCTTAGTTTTAGAAGTTGTTTGCTCTGTATGTTCTGTTTACTTAGATAATATATACTTCTTAGGTCTCTTATGGAGTCCAAGACTTGATAGTTAATAGTTATTGTTTTCCTTGTTAAAAAATTCAGAAAGAAACTCATAAAAAGAGGTGTAAAGTATATGAGGGTTGAGAGACATAAAAAGGTAGTTTTGGGTTGGCAATGCAAGTTAGAATAGAAAATGAATTAAGTACAACACTTATGCCTCACCAAGATAAGATAGACTATGGTGTATTTTTTCAGAATTTGTAAAATGCAAATGATCTAGACATTGTTAATGTAATTATTGCCTGTATACATTTTTATATAGTTTATATATTTATTGCACATAGTTTTTCTATGTTAATAAAAACCTTTGCTTTTTATTTAGATGAAAGGGGGGAAATGCATGATATTTTGTTTATACTCTAACAAATAAAGCTTGCTTGGAGTCAGAGGACAGAGCTAGCCACTAGTTAATCATAGAGATCTGGAGGTCTGTACAGAGAGGAAACAAGAAGTGATAAAGCATGGCAGAGACAGGAACTCAGCCATTCTGTTTGGAGAAATGGAAGAGGTAGGATGTTAACAAAGACTATTGGGTCCAGCCCTTTATAGTCTTTTCCCAGAGTTCCAAAGAGACACTACCAGAAGTGAAAATTAATCAGTCTGTGGGATTTTGAATGAATGTAATCTCTTTAGTCCATTAACTTTATTCTACTAAGTCAATTATCTCTCTACAAGGCTTCTTTTCTGCTCTCATACTTAGCTCCTCTCTTGCCTGATTCTCTCTACATTTTTCTGCTGTTCTCTTTATGTTCTATCATAGTTCTCTGATGTTAGTCCTACCCCATCTCAGTTCTTCCTCTTAGTTCTTTAAAGTCTCTGAGGTTTACCATTATATACCCATGCAATCTGCAATACTCTAGCCAAAGCAAGGTCACATGGCTTGAATTTTTTCAAGGTCAAACAGAGAGGTGATAAGATCCACACAAATAGCAGTAATTGTCAGCTATCATTTGCAACCCAAAAGGGGAGTGATTAAACGTGGTGGAGTCAACTAAGGGCTAAAATTGGTTAATAGATCAAAAAGGGGAATTTACGTGTTCAAACTATATTCTTAGAAGTGGTTAGGTAAAACGTTAGAAGTTTTATGTTACTAAGTCATGAGTAAAATAAAACTGCTTTTTTATCCTTTGGAGCCATATCTGTCTCAGCCT
Organism: Peromyscus attwateri; assembly: GCA_902168425.1. NCBI lineage: Eukaryota > Metazoa > Chordata > Mammalia > Rodentia > Cricetidae > Peromyscus > Peromyscus attwateri. The sequence goes on from CABHPP010141684.1 coordinate 7,687, forward strand.
AATCTCAGCAGTGCTGTTTTCTGGCAGGGTAGGGGAAGTGAACTTAGTAGTTTGATGTATGTAAAAGCCCTTTGTTCTGAGTTAATTGTTAAAGGGGGACTTGGGTTATGGGAGGAAGGGGAGTTTAAGCTTAATTTGCACAAGAACAAAGCTTTGTATCTAACACCCACCTGGCCTTGGTGATTGTCTCTGTATGTATATTTACTTTATTTTAGGAGGCTAGCACATAGTCTGAATGCTTATCTATCTGCAGTCTGTCTTTGGAATGTTTAAGAAGTTTCTCAGATAATTTTTTTTTTCTGGAGATGGCCCTGGCCAGATACTTGCTAATGGAGATAATTACAGAAAGGCAGACATCTTGGTCTAATGCTAAACCGGAGAACAAAAGCCTGGAGATGTTATCTAAATATCCCAATAGGGGGAAATTGTGAATGAATAATCAATCCAATGGGAAAGGTATAATAGCACACAAGAAATTCACTGTAGGACACAGCTATTATATTCAAAAGCCAGTATCTCATTGATCCGAGAGGCTTGGCTTTATGCTCTGGAGGAGCCCTGCTCTTCCGGGTATCAGCTTTTGCCACTGTCAGTTGAATTCCTACTTCATATTTCTGCACTTGCAGTGGGAAGTCACTAGTGGCTGCTCCTTGATTCTCTGATCTTTCAGATTTTTACCCTGATACCTGTCTCATGATCTTTATTGATAAGATTAATTAGGATTATGCTTCAGTTTCCTCATATATTTAATTCTGTAGTAATATGCTTGCTTGTCTACATTCATGATATTTCTGTCCTTAAAATTGGTCTTACAAAGTTTTCTGTACATACAATGTGTGTTACTTTATGCAAGTTTTCCTAAGAACAAATCTGTAGCAGTGGATGTGAGACTTTAATAAGAACATTTTTTTCCTGACTTTCATTATTTATCATAATCTTACTTTGTAAACATTCACTCTGACTCACCATAGTCCCTGAAATACAAAACTGTATTTGGCTCTCCAGAACCTGGCCAAATTCAAGTCCCATAAGCAGTGTGATCTTTTAAATGAAACAGTATGGATTTGTATTTTATTCTCAGCACACATGGAGGCTCAGAACTACCTGTAACTCCAGTTCCTACACCTTCTCAGACATTAGACAGACAGGCATGTGGTACACAGACATGCATACAGGAAAAACACCCATACACATAAAAAGTAAATGTATCTTTTAAAAAGCTATAAATAATATCTAATGCAATTACTAGAGAGGGACTGATTTAATAGCATAACACTTATTGGTGTTTACTAATATTTAAATGCATAAATATCCTGACCTAAATAGGTGATTATGTATTTAAAATATATTTGCCTAGGTGTGAACCTGTTTTAAATCTGTTGAATACTAACACAGTACTGTGTTTTCTTTTTCTTTTTTTTCTGATTTAGAAGCCTGGTATATTTCATACCATGTTTCAATATTTTTTTTTCAAGAAAAATGGATGCTACATCACTAGTTCTGTACTGGTGCTTTTCCTGGGCTTCTATAGGAGGACTGATCAAGCCCATCACAATCACTAGTGCATATTAAACATACTTGTTTGTCTACCATTAATGTTTGCATTCCATTTTTGATTGTATCAGGCCAGAAGATGAAATTCCCCATGTATCTGTTTGCCTTCTTTCTTGCTGGTCAAAGGATACCCCTTACCTGTAACCTAATAAGGAATAGTAGAGAAAGGCATAATGCTTCTCAAAAGTCCACTGTAAAGTATTTCCCTCTTCTTGAAAGCCAGGGATGTGCTGTATATTTTGAATTATAAATGAAGCTTCTGTCAATTCCTAGGGAAGGCAAGGATAGTAGCTGACCCTTGAGTAGAAAGGTTGAGCTCATTCCTCCACTGCAAACTGAAAGGCAGTCAGATCAGAGATTGTAGATGATCATTGGCTTAAAATTATCAATTGTACTGGGGAGAGAGATCATTTGGAAAAGTACTAGCCTTGAGTCAATGTACATGTGAGATCAATTCCTAGAACCTATGTAAAAAAGGCTAGGTATAATAGTGCCTGCTTGTAATCACAGTTTGAGGGAATGGGGAGACAGGGGAATGCTTGATGTTCTCTGTCAGTCTAACCTATCCTAATAGGAAGTGGCCTGTCTCAAAAAACAAGGCAGATGGCACCTGATAAAAAGATTGACCTTAAACCTCTACATACATGTGAGGTTGAAGATGTTCACATGCAGATGAACATACACAGAAACACACAAAATCATCACTAAACCAGTTAATGTACATATTCTCATGTACATAGTCTCATGTAGATAGTCTAGCCTGAAACTCATTATGTAGTTGAAGATGACTCAAGATCTTGAACTCCTAATTTCTGCCTCTATTTCCAGAGTTCTGGGATTGCACACACAAACATTTATGCTGTTATATGTGATACTGGGTATAGAACCCAGAGCCACATGCATGCTAAGCAAAACTTTTCCCAACTGAGCTACATGTTCATCCACATATTTCTGTTTTTTTTTTCATTAAAAATGCAATTAAACTGCCTTCTGTGGAGAAGAAAAAAATACTTTTATTAAAGACTTGTGCCCTTCAGCAGGCATATTTACTGATACCATCCCACCTAACTGACCCCTGAAAGATGAGTATTGAGTTTGACTCTGTGAAGAAGAAATCCTAGATATCCCTTTGTATTGCATAGGTAGCCATCCCCCTGCCTCACAGCAGGGACAGCACTGCAACTCCAGTCTCCACTGAGCAGCTTTGCTCCCAACCAGGTGGATCACCAGTATCATTCCATATTTTTTGCCATAGGGAAATGGAAACTTCCTTCTAATCAGCCATGATTTTCAGCTGGGTGTGGGAGCTAAATTGACATGGAACAGACTACTAGAAACAACATATGTGTTTCAGGTGATATGCAAGGTACAAAATGAAAAGTATGTAGCTAGAGTTTTCCTGCCTGGCCCACAGTTAGGATAAATCTTTTTCACCTGCCAGTCCCACAGCCACTCAGACCCAACCAAGTAAACACAGAGACTTCTATTGCTTACAAACTGTATGGCCGTGGCAGGCTTCTTACTAACTGTTCTTATAGCTTAAATTAATCCATTTCTATAAATCTATACCTTGCCACATGGCTCGTGGCTTACCGGCATCTTTACATGCTGCTTGTCCTGGAGGTAGCTGGCTGGCAGGCTGGCAGTGACTCCTTCTGCCTTCCTGCTCTTTTAATTCTCTCTGTTAGTCCCGCCTACTTCCTGCCTAGCCACTGGCCAATCAGTGTTTTTATTAGCAACACATTTACCATACAGAACATCCCACAGCAAAAGTATACCAAAGAAAAGGCTTGAACAAAATGCCTTTCCATGAGGTTGAGCAAAGAGGTATCTACGGAAAAGTGTCTTAACTACATGGATCAATTAGGAAGTTCCATTTGTATGAGGCTGGGGAGATATTTCAGCAGGCAAAGTGCTTGGTTTGCAGGCATGAGGACCTGAGTTGAACTCTCACACCTAGGTAAATATCTTGGAATAATAATGGTATAATGTATAGTTTGTATATAATAGAATACAGAGTTTAAATAGTCTTTATTCCAAGTTAGTATGTGTAGAGATAGCATATTCTGAAAATGCCCAATCTCCTTGGAACAGGCCCAAATAAAGGATAGTTTCTAAACCTCTTTAAAGATACTCTCAAGTTGGGCAGTGGTGGCACATGCCTTTATCTCAGCACTTGGGAGACAGAGCCAGGTGGATCTTGATGAGTTCAAGGACAGCCTGGTCTATAGATTGAGATCTAGGACAGGTACCAAAACTACACAAAGAAACCCTGTCTTGAAAAAAAACAAAAAACAAACAAACAAACAAAAAACCCAATCTGCTATCCTAACTTATTAGCCATATGGAGCAGATGACAGAGATTGCCCAAGCAGCCTCCTTTCCAGGGAGAAAGCACTAGATTTGGGAGAAAATACTTGATTTATTGTTTCAGCCCTTTGCTTGAACATCAAAGTGCCGTGGGATGTCGTTCTGTATGCTGTGATTGTGTTGCTCTGATTGGTTGATAAATAAAACACTAATTGGCTAGCAAAAAGGCAGAAAGTATAGGTGGGGCAAGCAGAAAGGAGAATTCTAGGAAGACTGAGTCAGGAGTTGAGAGCCAGACACAGAGGAAGCAAGATGACAAGGCATAAATGAAAAAAAGTTACCAAGCCATGTGGCTAAACATAAGTAAGAATTATGGGTTAAATTAAATGTAAGAATTAGTCAGTAGTAAGCCTGAGCTAATGACTGAGCAGTTATAATTAATATAAACCTCTGAGTGTTTACTTGGGGGATGTGAGTGGGAGAGATTTGTGCTGACCACTGGCCGGCTGGGATACAGGAAAACTTTCAACTACATTTGGTGTACCAATGTGGGCCTCTCAAATTTCAAAAATGCCTAAAAGAGTTTTAAAAAGACATCTAAACATACAATAATGGAGCCAAAAATAGCTTTCTACATCATGTCTCATGTGGGTCAAGATATAGACATAACCGAGGTACAGAGATGATGTGGCGTGTGGACTTGAGCTACAGTATGGTGGGTTCATGGGCATATGGGCTTGAGTCCAGCATGGCAGATTCCTGCCACTGTACACATCTGTAAGCTGCTCAGCATGGTGCATGGTAGATATAGTTTTTTGCTAGTACAGACAAAAAAATAAAAGAAAGAGAAGGTGTTTGGGCCACATGCTGCTGGATGTAAGCATAGACCCACTGCTTCACAGAGTCAGCGATGAGCATGGTTCCATCAGAGCTGGGAATAAATGTAGTTCCACAATATTGGAAAGCTGAGGTTGGTGGAGCCAGCAGCTGAAACTGCCATTTCAGTACTAGACACTGCAGTTTAAACCAATAGATTCACAATAAGAAGATTCAGATGGGATAAACCTTAAATAGTTTACAATTTGCGTAAAAATGTATGTAGGCTTGGAAGAGAGAGGAAAAGGAATATAGACAGTTATATAAAGAAATAGAAAGTTTTAAAAATGAAGTCTTTAAAGAGACAATAAAAGCAATATAAAAAATAAGTCACATAAAGATGGAAATTACAGAGAGAATCTGGATTATGTTGTCTTTGGGATTTTTAACTGTAGAAAGACATTTGATTGTAAAGGTTACTGAGTTAAATCAATACATATATTTTAAAGTTATCTTGTCTTCAAAATTTATGTCTAAGGATATGTTGCTTTGAAAAAGAGGGTCTGCTTTTGTTTCCACAGAAAGCAAGAGGCTATGGATTTGTTCCAGGTTAAGATGGATCAGATTTGATCAAGGTAGACATCCTGAACCTTACCAGATGCTATCTACCAACAAAGGTTATAGCCAGTCTTCCCAAAACTTGACCATAATTCTTAATTTTCTCAGGATCCCTATAAGATTGCCAGAACCCCCTATTAGCAGGAAGTAGCCTAGAAAATTGTGTCCACATTCCCAAAACTGGACTATAGATATTTGTCTTTGTTTAGAAATTGGTTACAAATTGTTATTGGTAATAGTTAATATATTGCTAAAGAAAAAAGGGGGATAAGATATAAATATGATAGGATGAAAGGGTAGATTATTGAATCCACTTTTAAAGAGCAACAAATTGTGTAAAACATTTTAAATTGCTATAGATTTTTAATTTATTACAAATTTAAAGTTAATTTTGTTATTCTGTATGTATATTTCTATGTTAGAGTTAAAACCTTCCTTTTTGATTAGACAGAAAAGGGGAAGTGCTGTGGAATATCTTTCTGTATTCTGTGAATGTGTGTTGCTCTGATTGGTTGATAAATAAAACACTGATTGGTCAGAAGCCAGACAGGAAGTATAGGCGGGATAAGCAGACAAGGAGAAATCTGGAAAGAGGAAGGCTAAGTCAGGAGTTGCCAGCCAGACACAGAGGAAGCAAGATGACAAGACAGAACTGAGAAAGGTGCCAAGCCACGTGGCTAAACATAAATAAGAATTATGGGTAAATTTAAGTGTAAGAGCTAGTCAGTATTAAGCCTGAGCTAATGGCCTAAGAGTTATAATTAATATAAGCTTCTGAGTGATCATTCTATAAGTAGGCCATGGGACTGTGGGGGCCTGGCAGGACTGGACAAACTTTCTGGGTACATTTGGCACCCAACAGCTTAGTTCATCAGACAGGAAATTGAAACATTTTATGAACATTCTCACCATGACCCCAAAGGAAGTCATCCTCAGTTTCTCTACCTCTAAAGTGGAATGCATCTTTTCATGGTCAGACTACTTATGCCTATCTAAAATTTCTGTGCTGAAACCATACCCACCCATCCCAGTTAACAGTATAAAGAGATTGGATCTTTGAGAAGTAATGAGGTCATGAGGAAATTTCTCCTCTAAAAAGGATTAATGTCTTTATAAGAGATATCACAGAGAGTAGACCCACACCTTTTCCAGTGGAGAGAGGCAGTGAAAAATAATGTTATTGAACTATGATGCAGTTCTGTAGTAAATTCCCAAACTGCACAGATTGTGGAATTCCCAGGTCCAGGCAAACAGATCTCCTGCTTCAAAGCCACATAGATGCTTTGGCTTGTAGCTATAATATCCCACAGAAACTCAGCTAGGCCATTGTTGTTCTCTGTACTATTTTTCTCATTGCTCTGATCAAATATTTGATGAAACAACTAAGGGGTACATATTTTAGCTTAGTATTTGAAGGTAAACCATCACGCTGAGAATGTATAATGATAAGACCATGAGGTAGCTGATCACTGTATCCATAGTATAGAAAGCAGGGAAATGAAGTGGGTATTCAGCTCAGCTCATTTTCATTTTTATGTAGTCTGGAATCTCTGACCATAGAATGATATCAGCATCTAGGTTGAGTATTTTAACCTAATTTATAATTTAGTTCAATCCAGAGACATCTACACATATATTTCCACAATCTTGTCTCCTAGGTGATTCTAGGACTGTCCAGGGAGACAGTTGCTACTAACCATCATGCAGCAGTGCTGGAGTCAAAAGATTGAGAGGTCATTGTATCACCATGGTTTCAATCTCATCAGACCTTTAATCTTCTGATGGAATCATAAACATATGAGCCATTCTCACATGTCACTGGGTACAAGGCTTTAAAGTAGGTGTTTTATCCACTGCCATTTTCTCTCCCACATTGTTTCTTGACCATCATGAGTTGAGCAGAGCCCCTAGTCATAAGCCCCTACTCTCATAATGCTAGGCCTCACTAGAAGTTCATAGTGATGGAGGAACATGACAATTAATGGTAACTAATGGAAACTAAATGGTAAGTATAGACTGCAACCTCTAAAACCATAAACAAAATAAATCATTTTCTCCTTTCAGTTCAAGCCTAAGTGATGAAGACCAGTTTATTGTGGCATAAGACCAGACTACAACAGGACTTTTTACATGGTAGAATCTACAGGACTGGAATAAGGTTCATAACAAAGTAAGTCATTAACAGTCACCGTTAACTGTTTCCCAACTTTGCCTACTGTTGAGAGGAACAAGGTTCATAATCTCAGGAAGTAACAGAAACACAAAGCCTAGGAGGTGGGGGGAAACTATCATCACTGGAAGCTCCTGAAAGCCTAGGGTTAGAATATAAGACCAACCAACTCAGTATCCAGTCGTGAAGGAAGCTTGAGCAGAGTACATCGAGCTGTTGCTCATGCTGAGGTAGAGTTTTCTAGTGAAGCAGCTGCATGCAGTCATCAATGCTCCTGTAAGTAACACATTATCCTCTAAGTTGCCCCAACAAGCACACAGATTTACTAAACTCGACTTGGGTAGAATTGTTTCTTTAATTTGTCATCAGTTACCCATCTGGAGTGAACGTATGCCTGTTCATGTTTTCCCAGGAAAAGTTACACATTAAGTCACCTTGAAATAGATTGTATTTCTGCAAATGATGAACTTTGACCCAAAAATTTTTAATAAACTAAATATTTCAATCATTATATTTCTAGTTCCATTGTTGTCTTTTATTTATTTGTTATATGTTTATAATGTGAGGACTACAAGATTGATAACGTTCCTTGGTTAATATTGAGGTACTGTATTCCAGGCCCAGGGTCCTATCCTATCAAAAGACCAGAGTGTAGAAAGGCAGAGGCTCTTGTACCAAGCAACCAGCCATAATGATCCTTTGAGAAGTTGCCACTTATAATGTAGAATGTATGTGTCTTAATTCAGACAAAAAAAAGTGACCCTGCTCTGGACTCTGAAGTGCTTCTAGCTTCTAAGGGATTCTTGTATTTGTTCAACTGTCCCAGAATGTTCATTAATTTTGGTGTGAGGTAAATGTCAGCTTAAACTAAAGGTGACTTAAATGCCATAGGCCCCTGAGAGTGTTAAAATAAAAGTGTTCATGAGTTAATGAGCTTAATGGACACTCATTCCACTAACAGACGAGAGTCAGCAGCCCACTTTTCCTCATTCACAGTCTGGGATATCAGTCCTTCCTCAGGCCAGTAGGTCATGGCACATAAAGGAGAGACATTGGGTTATGAGTTATAAAATGAGTTGGCGTTATAATTTTAAATGTTAATCATGCACATTGATTGTACTTGGGCCACTTCCCAAAATAATGTAATTCTAGCACAGTGGGAGTGTGTGTGTGTGTGTGTGTGTGTGTCACAGAGCCCAGAAACAGGACTAAGGAATTTGGGGCATTTCTGTCCTCTTTTTCACTAAATTTGGCCAGCACGGAAAATGTCATTTAAATCCTGAAGCAATTTTCTGATCTTGCCCCTTACTTGAAAAACAAGTACAGTTTAAAAAAAATGAAAGAAAGAAAGAAAATTTAATAGTAAAATAAAATGGGGCAAAATATTTACAATGAAAGTTAAATCTTTTGTTAAAATTCCATTTGATCATTTTATGTTACATGTCAGTCTTTTGTCTGTGTGTGCATATGCTTGATGTCCTTGAAATCAGAGAAGGGCATCAGATCTCCTGATCTGGAGTTGTGGATAGTTGTGAACCACCCACAGTGTAGGTGATGGGAATCAAACCTGGATCCTTTGCAAGAGCAGCCTAAGCTCTTAACCACTGAGCCATCTCTCTAGCCCCAAAGGTTAAATGGTGTTTCAAAGTTTTATTCATCCTTTACACTAGGCTATTGATACAAAAGCTGCATTGCTTGCATAATAAGATCCAAAGGGAACTAACTGTGTTTATATCAATAATGATTGCAATTTTCTTACTTTTTAAAACTGTAGCTACTAGAATTGGAAAGATGAATCAACATTTATGTTTTTTTTTATAAAAATTTCTCCCATAGACTCATTCATATATTTGAATTCTTAGTCATAAAGATTGGAACTGTTAAGAAGATTTAAAAAGACTAGGAAGTATGACTTTGTTGGAAGAAGTGTGTCACAGGGTGGGCTTTGCGGTTTTAAAAGCCCATGCCACACCCAGTCTCTCTCTGTCCAAGAATCAGGATGTAGCTCTCAACTACTGCGTCAGTCCCATGGACTGGTGGCAGGATGATGATGGGCTAAGTCTCTAGAATTGTAAGCAAGCCAACCAATTCCTAATTAAATGCTTCCTTTTATAAAAGCTGATTTGAACATAGCATCTCTTCACAGCAATCGGACAGTGACTTAGACAGAAGTTGGTACCAGAGGCTGGGGTGTTGTTGTGACAAGCTTGACCATGCTGTCTGTTTTAGGAATATGGAAGACTTTTCGATGTTGGACTAGAAAAGCAGTTTCACACTTTAAGTGGAGCTTAATAAATCATCCTAGTACTAACATAGAAGATAGTAATGAGGGCAATTTGAACTGCATGGGTCCAGATCAAAAAATTTCAGGGGCAGGGGGAAGAATATTAGTAAGTGGCCTAGACACCATTCCTGAGATATTCTGGCAAAAAGTGTAGCTGCTTTCTACCATTGTCCTAAAAATTTGCCTGAGGCTAAATTGATGAGTGTTGAACTAATGGTGTTGTAGAGCAGATTTCAAAGGAGCCTAGCATGACTGTGTCAAGTGGTTATTAGTGGTCACTCTTATGCAAATATACAATGCAAAGGAGTAAGCTAGACTTTTACACAATATACAATTTAAGGAAAAAAGGAGAACCAGGTAATATAATGTAGCTAAGTTCAGTGCTCAAGGACAAAAAAAAGAAAAGAAAATTTCAAAAAGCCTGGTGCTAAGTGAAATAAAGGGAGTGGCAACTTTGGCAGAAAAATACCACTCAGTTAAACTTCCAACTTGTAAAAGGGAATTAAAGAAAAGCTTAAGCAGTGAAGGAAACCATCAACAACAGAATTTAGGCCTCATGGTTCAGGCTTTAGAGTCAAAGATACAAGAAAGGGGTTAGGAATTCTCTCTCCTTATCTCAAGAAAGCTGCCAAGGTCAGAAGAATTCTAGGGATGTCTTTGCATGGAGGCCCAGAGAGGCCAATGAAAAAAGCTATGGAGGTGAAGTCTAGATTGTGTTGGAGGTCCTGAAATGCCAAAGTCATAGAATACCTGCAGAGAAGAGCTGCAGACCAGGTGTGGGATCAGCCTGAGAGAGAAGAGTGTTGCATTCCAAAAAGCTGGAAGGAGTTGGATTTCAGAAGAGCACTTTGACATCAGACATGGAGATGCAGAGTTTGGAATTTGCCCTGCTAGTTTTCCTGCTAGCAATATTTTCTCACTATATTTCCATTCCTCCCCTTTGGAATGTTGATGTATATACTGTGCCATTGTATTTTGGAAGCTTTTTATTTTTTGAATTTGATTTTGTGGGGAGTGATTGTAGCTAAGATATTGCCATGAGTCTCAGAAAAAAAATAATCTTTGGACTTTTATATTGTTGAGACTCTGATAGACAATGGGGACTTTGAAGTTGGACTAAATTCATTCTTGAATTGTTATATGGCTAAAAGCCTATCGGGGCACCAGGGAGTGGGATGTGCTGGTTTGAGTGAGAATGACACCCCCCACCCCCGCCTCCTGTGGGCTCACATAGTTGAATGCTTAGTCACCGGGAAGTGGAACTCTTGGATAGGATTAGGAGGAATAGGAATCTAGGAATCGTGGCCTTGTTGGAGGAATTTGTGTCACTGTGGGTAGGTTTTGAAGATTTAAAAGCCCGAGCCAGATCACTCTCCCCAATCTGCCTGGATACAGCTCTTGGCTATTGCTCCAGGGCTGTGTTTCCTGTTGTGATGATAATGAAGTAAGCCCCTTAAACTATAAGCAAGCCTCAGGTGGATGCCTTGGCCATAGTGTGGCTTCACAGCAATAGAATAGTGACTAAGGAAATGTCTTACAGAGGGCCTGACCACAGTTGGGTTCTCAGCACCTACCTCAGGCATTTTCAGGAGATTTAACACCCTCTTCTTAATTCTGAATACACCTGAACTCACCAAGCCACATACCTTACACACATATACATGTATAAACGTAGTTTTGAATAATATTAAAAATAAATAGGATCCCTAAATATGCTTACTGAGTATGCCTAGGCTTATTTTATAATTTAAAGACTTAGAACACAGGAAGTTAAGTTGTAACCTGGTTTGCCATGACAGTGGCAAATTCAGTTTATCTATGGATAAAACTCCCCCCTTTACCCTGTTCAAAAGTTTTGAAAGTTGTATTATTGTTTTTTTAGTTCCACTTTAGTTAAAAATGTAATTTAAATAATGTAATATAACTTTAGCTTTTCATGCTTTCAACAGTGTTCCTTGATCCCAAGAGTCCACACATCTTCAGTTTTATGAAATTCCCCATTCCTCCCTTGAGACTCTATCTCCCCTTTGCCTTAATTTAGATACTATCAAAGTATATGGAGAAGTCCAATGACCACTTCCTTCTCAAATAAGCATAACTTTTCATTAATTCTTTGAGAATTGTATACAGTCTTACAATCTATTTTTATCATATTCACTCCTGCTTCACCCTGTAACTACTCCTAGATCCATACCCACTCACCCCTGGAAATTTTATTTCTTCTTTTGTCTTCTTAAAAACAACCCACCAATTGGTACTGCTCATATACTGATGGGTGTTGGACCATCCACTAGAGAATGGTTGACATACTAGGGACCAGACCATTAAGAAAGCTAACTCTTTTTCATACTCAGGAAACATCCATCAGCTGTCAATAGCTCTTCAGCTGGGGCTAGAGGATCATGAATCCCTTCCTATTCTATGGTACAATGTGGACTGCCTTGATCTTGTACAGTGCTTTGCAGATATATTGTTTACTATTCCATTGATATGATAAAACACTATGACAAAAGCAGCTTATGGAAGTAAGAGTTTATTGTAGCTTCTGGTTCTAGAGGAAGAAGAATCCATCCTGACAGAGAAGCATGGCAGCAAAGGGCTTTCATGATGGCAGGGTCATCATGAGGGATCATATCTCTAGCACTCTAACAGAAACACAGAGTATGATGTAAACAGAGTGGGGCGAGGCTTTAACCTCTCACAGCTAATCTAAATGATGTATTTACTCCAGCAACGCTGCGTCTCCCAACAATACAGCCCAACAGAACCACAAACTGAGTACTAAATGGTCAAATGCCTAAGCATATAGGGAACATTTCTCTCTCATTCAAATCACCACATTCCAAAACCTTTGTTCCCTTAGGCTTATGGCCATATCATAAAGCCACACGTATTTGGTCAAACCTCAAAATTCCCCCAAATCTTTTAGTCTCAAAACTGTTTAAATCTTCAGAGTTTCTTCACAGACTCAAGGAAATGCTCCACAAAAAAAAAAAGAAAGAAAATTACATACTTTCATCATACAGTGGCGCAGAGTATACATTAGCATTCCAAAGTGGAGGGATGGAGACACAGAGAGGAAATACTGAACCCCAGAAAGAACAAACCCATCAGTGAAAGCACCAAATCCTGTCGTTTTGGGTCCCATGTCTGGGACGTTAATTTCAATGGTCTTAGTCAGCCCCGGCCCTCCAGCTTTCCTGACTACAGCACACATCTCCTGGGCTGGTTCCACTCCGTGTATGCAGCTCTCCTTGTCAGAGACTTCATATCTTTGGCATCCTTAACATTTTGTGTTTGCACTTCATTTCCTTTCATAGCTTCACCCAATGATCTTTTAGGGTTTCCTGAACTTCCTGTGTCTTCACGCAGGGATTGTCTAGCCACATGATGTCTGCTCTTGGTGGTTCTCTGAAACCACAGAAGAATTCATGATCCCTTCACTTGTGCATCTTTAATGTCATTAAAGGAAGTACAATGGGGACAACACTGCCAAGTTTGGTTGCCAGCTTTTGGTGGACCCTGACCCCTGGAATCATATCACATGCAGTTTTTCTATTCAGTTGCTTTCTAGAAGCAGACATCTCCTTAGGTTTTCTTTTACTAGTTGGACACCTGCAAGGATATTATTGTGTACTAGGATAACAATATCTTCTGATCTCCAGAGATCCTCTGGCCATAGCAACCAGGCCAGCAACAGACTAAGGGGTGTATGGTCCAAGGTGAAACTATAATGTTGAAAAAATTTTGTAAATAAATCACACACACACACACACACACACACACACATACACACACCCAGACACACACACACAGGCACAGACACACACACACACACACACACACACACACACACAAACATACACACACACACACACACTTTACATGCAGCTTAAAAAATGTAAGGCTAGGGACAGAACACTGTAGACTTGCTACTACTTGGTTTATCACACATTGAGAGTTAGCTAATAGTAAAAAGACTGGAATTTGACTCTTTCTCCTTAGGAAGTAATTTCACCCCAAAGTATCATATATGTGACAGACATAGGCTAACCAAGAAGGTAGCTAGAAAAGTATGCCATAGGATCATGAGGGGCTTCATTTCTATCTTAATCCTTTTTTAAATCTATCTCCCCAACATACTAGTTATCCAAAGACCTTGCTTCTCCACTTATACACATGGTACAAATAGATAGCCTTGCATGACCTCAACTGGAGGACAAAGCTCCTGTGACAGAAAGGGCATGCAGAGCAGTCTCAGAGTTATCTGGGCATGGGGTGAGGAAGCAATCGAGCAGGTGAGTCACCTTCTCCATGACTCCAGATGAGTCACCAAATGTATAAGCTACTGGGAACAGTGACAAAGAAGCCAGCAAACATGACAAGTGGGAAACTTCCCTCCCCAACCTTTCTCCCTCAGAAGATGATGAGTCCTTGGGTATTTTTCAAGTGTCTCTCAGCTTAGGAATATTGTATAAGTCAACATCCTGGTTCTCTGTTGAATATTGTCACCATGATATCTCCATCAGAGCCTCTACTCTCTTCTCTCCTACAGGAGGTGAAGAATAATTGGGTGGTTGCAATCATGCTACTTGTGCTTAGAGGGAGAGCACCATGTGTTGCTGGAGAGCTTCTTTCCAGCTCCCAAGTCCCTCCAGTCTCCAGCTACAAAGTCCTGCCAGTCCTGCCAGTCCCGAAGCCCACTTACAAAATAAATACACAGACTCTTATATTATTTAAACAGCTTGGCCATTAGCTCAGGCCTATCATTGTCTAGCTCTTACTCTTATATTTAGCCCATTTCTATTAATCTATACTTTGCCACATGGCTCATGGCTTACTGGTACCTTACATCTTGCTTGTCCTGGCGGCAGCTCCAGGCAGTCTCCTGCTCCACCTTCCAGTTCCCTCAATTCTCCTCTCTGTTAGTCCCGCCTATACTTCCTGTCTGGCTACTGGCCAATCAGTGCTTTATTTATTAACATATTTGTCATACAGAACATCCCACAGCAACCATGACTGGGAAGGAGTACTCAGAGTGTCAAAACTCATGGTCACATCTGAATCCTCCTTTGTGTATATTGATCAGAGATGGCTATTAAGGAAACTAAACATATCATTGTCTTATGTAGTCTTAGCTCTAGCTAATGTTTGATCTATTTTTATTTAAGTGATTTTTAAATTAACTTTAAAATAAATTTTAAAAGGTTATTAAAAATAGCTTCAGATAATTTTGGCTCCCATGCTGTAAGACATTTCAGCTCTCCACAACGAGTCAATTAGCCTTACAGAATGTTGAAGGCAGGCATGGCTTTTTTTCTGGAAGCTTCAGTTCAATGTTTTAGACTGTTTATTTGTTGATGGCCCAAACCCATTGCCTTCTGTGTGGCATTCTTTGGATATGTTGTCAATTTTCATGTGTTGGAAGCTGATTTCTAATACCACACAGTTGAAAGATGAGTTCTCAAATATAAGTGACTATGGTCCAGCAACACAGATTCAGGCTACTCCAAATACCATGTCCCAGTTCAGTCACAGTGAAGAGATGATTGGATTGTAAGGATAGACCATGTGAAAGTGATAATGTTGCTATTTGAGGATTAGGCTAGTTAGCTTGAGGACAAGATGTTAAAACAGTCAACTCCACACCACTCCATTACTTTTATAATTTATCCAGTCTTTGGTAATCTCTTATAGTATCAGAAACTGGGCAAAGGAAATGGATAAATCATATTTATTATTATTGTAGCAAAAAAAAAACAAAGCAGGTATATAATCTCAGACTGTCGTGTATGAAAGTCTGTAGCTGAAATTTTCCTGTGTCTTCAGATCCAGGTGCCCTCTCCAGCCCAGCTAGCTCAATCGGTAGAACATGAGACTCTTAATCTCAGGGCCATGGGTTTGAGCCCCATGTTGGGCACCATTTGTAGCTGAAGTTTTCCTGTGTCCCACCTGGTCCATGGTCAGGACAAATATCTCTCACCCGCCAGTCCTGCAGTCGCTTGGACCCAAGTAAACACAAAGAGGCTTATATTAATTAAAATTGCTTGGCCATTAGCTCAGGCCTTCCACTGACTAGCTCTTACATTTAAACTAATCCATAATTCTTATTTATATTTAGCCACGTGGCTTGGTACCTTTTCTCAGTTCTGCCTTTACATCTTGCTTCCTCTGTGTCTGGCTGGTGACTCCTGACTCAACCTTCCTCTTCCCAGAATTCTCCTCTCTACTTATCCCACCTATACTATACTTCCTGCCTGGCTACTGGCCAATCAGCATTTTATTTATCAACCAAATCAGAGCAACACATTCATAGCATACAGAAAGACATCTCCAGCAAAAGCCTCCATCCTAATGCCAGAGAAACACTCCAATCTATAGTAGGAATATGCAAATGAAACAGTGGCAGTGATGATGGGAGTTCAGGGAGGGCACTGATGAGAGCATTTGTGAGATAGATGTGGCCTCTGTGGGGTGAACACTGGTGAGCATTGGATTTCCATCTATTTCTAACTACCAATTACCATTTCCTGACTTCAGTGAAGTCATTCCTCTGATGCATACATGATTGTTCTTGTCCATTTTCCTGTCTAACTTACTCTTTCAAAGCCTCCTGTTACACAGCTGAGTTCACTTGTCTTGGGTAAACAAATATCTGTTTACTTGCAGATGAGGACATCATGGCAGCTGCAATGGAGACTTCCACTCTCAATTAGCCTCTACTTCTTACATAATCTTGTACCTCCCAAGATCACATACAGCTAAAGGAGGCAGAAAGGATTAATAATTGGAAATCCATGTGAGAGTATTGTGACCATCCTCTACTTCCTTCTACCAGGGGGTGTCAATCACTGTATTGTTATTTCCATAGACCTGGCTATTAAGGTAGTGTTGTTGTGCTCATTAGTAGCCCTGATGACCTGGTCTAGTTATTGTCTACTCCAAGATGGTATTGTGCTATGCCCTGAAGAAGAAAACACACTACAAAACAACCTGCTCAGTAGTACTTCTTTGTCTTTGACCCTGGCCTTACCTTCTAGGCTTGGACTCAGTCTGCAGCCATTGGTAGAAATCATTTTCTCCAATGAGGATCATTTTATCTTCCTCTATACTCTTTTTTTTACAGTCTTACTTCCACTTGATCTGTCTGTTGCATGTCTTTGCACCTTTCATCCACTCTAGCTGTTGTCTAGTTTTCTAATTCTATCTGCCTTCATGGATCTAACCTTAGCTCCATTGTCATG